>PVJD01010863.1:0-50470 GCA_004026545.1 Mormoops blainvillei
AAAGGTGCTGTGTAATGTGTTATCCCACTACATCCCTGCTCTTGCCTCTCACCACTCTTCTCTCCAGTAGTCTAAGCCACGCAGGCCTTCTTCCTGGTTCATCGCCTTCACACTCGCTATGCTGTCTGCCTAGAAAGCTCTTTGGGTGTGTAAATGGCTCACTCCATTCTGGCTTCTTAAACAATAATGAAATAACATAATATGTAGAATTTTTAGCCTCCTTTGTCACTTATTGTATTACCCCCCCCCAATATATAATTGTTTAAAACACTTTTTAATTGCTGCATGAGTAAATTAAAGAGATGTTAAAATCTGACTCTGATTCCCAACATTAGTCATACTAAGCCCAGTCCAAACAAGGAGACTGAAACAACAGTAAAAACAAGATCCTTAAGCAAGATTAAGACCCTTCCTAGTGATGTCTGATATATGTATATACAGGGGTATCAGGTATTGGTGTATAGGTTTGTCAATCATGTTTATTTTTTCAAAGCTCTTGGATTCATTGATCTTTTGTATTGTTTTTTTAAACTCTATGTCATTTATTTCTGCCCTGATCTTTATTATTTCCTTCCTTCTAATCATTTTTGGCTTTGTTTGTTGTTCTTTTTCAAGTTCCTGTAAGAGTAAAGTCAGATTGTTTATTTGAGCTTTTTCTTGTTTTTTAGAGATAGGCCTGTAATGCTATGAATATCCCTTTTAGGACTGCCTTCCCGTGTCCCACAGATTTTTGGATTGTTGTGTTCTCATTTTCATTTGTTTCAAGGTATCTTTTGATTTCTTTCTTGATCTCTTTGTTGACCCATTCATTGTATAATAACATGTTATTTCATTTCCATGTCTTTGTGTATTTTTCAGTGTTCTTGTGGTTGATTTCTAGTTTCATAGCACTGTGGCCAGAGAAGATGTTTGATAGAATGTCAATATTCTTGAATTTACTGAGACTTGTTTTGTGTCCTAACGTGTGGTCTAGCTTGGAAAATGTTCCATGTGCATTTAAAAAGTGTGTATATTCTGCTGCTTTGGGACAAAATGAAGATATCAACTAAATCCATTTGATCTAGTGTGCCATTTAAGGTTGCTGTCTTCTTGTTGATTTTCTGTCTGGAAGATCTACCCAGTGAAGTCAATGGAGTGTTAAAATCCCCGACTATGACTGTGTTTCTATCAGTCTCTCCCTTTATGTCCATCAAGATTTGTTTGACATATTTAGGTGCTCCTCTGTTAGGTGCATAAGAGTTTACTAGGGTTGTGTCCTCTTGTCGGATTGTTTCCTTTATCATTATGTAGTGTCCTTCTTTGTCTCTTACTATAGCCTTGGTTTAAAGTCTATTTTGTCAGCTTTAAGTATTGCTACCCCAGCATTTTTTCCCTTTCTATTTGCATGCAATATCCTTTCCCATCCCTTTACTTTTAGTCTGTGTGTATCTTTTGATCTGAGGTGGGTCTCTTGTAGGCAGTATACACATGAGTCTTGTTTTCTTATCCATTCAGCTACCCTATGTCTTTTGTATGGAGCATTTAAGCCACTTACATTTAAGATAATTTTTGATAGATGTGTATACAGCACCATTTTATTGTCAGACTGTTTTCCTCTGTTTTTCTTCCTCCTCCTCCTCCCCCCACCCTCCCCAAGCCCTTTAACATTTGTTGCAGTACGGGTTTGGTGCTAACAAGCTCCTTTGACCTTTTCTTATCTGGGAAGCTCCTTATTTCTCCTTTGATTTTATATGATAACCTGCTGGGTAAAATCTCCTTGGCTGTAAGTCCTTGCTTTTTATCACCTTGAATATTTCACACCACTCCCTTCTGGTCTGAAATGTTTCTGTTGAGAAATCAGGTGACAGTCTCATTGGTGTTCCCTTGTAAGTAACTACCTCCTTTTCTTTTGCAGCTTTTAGGATTCACTCCTTGTCTTTAAGCCTTGTCATTTTAATTCTGGTGTGTCTTGGTGTAAGCATCTTTGGGTCCAACTTATTTGGGACTCTGAGCTTTCTGGACTTGTGTGTCTTTCTCCATCACCAGACTGGGGAAGTTTTTGGTCATTATTTCTTCAAATAGTTTCTCGATCCCTTGCTCACTCTCTTCTCCCTTTGGTATTCCCATGATGTGGATGTTGTTATGCTTCCTGTTGTCCCAAAGGTTTCTTAAGCTCTCCTCAGCTTTTTAAAAATTCTTTTCTCTTTTTTCTGCTCTGCTTGGGTGCTTTTTTCTACTTTATCTTCCAAATCACTGATTCAATCTTCTGCTTCATCTAACCTACTATTTATTCTTTCCAGTGTATTATTTATCTCAGATATTGCATTCTTTATTTTTCACTGGTCCTTTTTTATGGTTTCTATGTCTTTTCTCAGGCTGTTGAGTATCCTTATAATCATTACTCTAAGCTCTCTATCTGAGCCCTGGCTGGTATAGTTCAGTGGATTGAGCATCAGCCTGTGAAGCAAAGTTTAATTCCCCAGTCAGGGCACATGTCTGGGCTGCAGACCAGGTCCCCGGTAGGGGATGAGCAAGAGGCAGCCACATGTTGATGTTTCTCTCCCTCCCTTCCCCTCTGTCTAAAAAT
This sequence comes from Mormoops blainvillei, assembly GCA_004026545.1. Taxonomy (NCBI): domain Eukaryota; kingdom Metazoa; phylum Chordata; class Mammalia; order Chiroptera; family Mormoopidae; genus Mormoops; species Mormoops blainvillei. The sequence continues at coordinate 2,567 of PVJD01010863.1, forward strand.
AAATAAAATCTTTTTTAAAAAAAACTCTCTATTTGATAAATTGCTTGCTTCCCTTTCATCTAGTTCTTCTTCTGGAGAATTCTCTTGTTCTTTCCTTTGGGGCCTGTTTCTTTGTTTTCCCATTTTGGCTGCCTCTTTGTGTTTGTTTCTCTTTAATAAGTAGATCTGCAAGACTCTGGTGCAAGCTTAAGTCAATACCTACCTGTGACTGGCCCTGAGCAAACTGTTTTGAGCTACCAGCAATCCACAGCTTGTGGCTCTCTCTGCTGGGCCTGGGTTTGTGCAGAAAGAACCAATCTGTGCACCAAAGCTGGCTTTCATTGGCACCAGGCCCAGGGGATCTGCCTCTGCCTGCAGGCTTGCTATAGGGTTAATTAGTAAATGTCTTCCAGCTGTACTCCTCAGCAGCAGGGCTTAAGCACCACGGTGTGGAGCAGAGTAATTCCTGTGGTCAGGGCTATTGCTTCCCCTCAGGTTGATGCCACTTGGAGAGAGTGCTCTGCCTGGGAAAGATGACTCCTGCAGTATGGAGAATGACTCAGCACAAGGATCCTGGCAGCTGTTCCTTTAGTTCTTTCCCTAGAGCCACCAGGCCCAGACTCTCCTCAAGTGTCTCTAGTCCACTCTGCCCTCCCTCTGCCAGAGCCCAGGGTAAGTGGCTGCAAACAGGATTTTGTGCATTGACCATTTAAGAGGCTCTCTGCATCTTCAGCCATTTCTTCCTGGTGGACAGAAACGCTGCTGCTTTTCATGGCCATATGTTATTTGGGTTCCTTTCCTCATTCTGGTACTGTAGGCTGGGGTGCCCAGTTTGGGGTTCAGATCCCATGCTTCTCAGAGGGAACCCCTCAGCTGCTGAATTATCATTCCAGCACTTCAGCTGCCATCCGTGGGAGTCCAGCCAGCCCTCTTCTGCTTTCTCTGCATTCCCTACCAGTCTCATTGTGGTGATGTTGCTTCTTCCATCTATCGGTGGTTATAAGGCTTTTCTCCAGCTAGTGTTTAGTTGGTTATTCAGGACGATTTTTCTACAATTTAGTTGTAATTCAGGTTTGGTCCTGGGAGGAGGTTAATGTAGCTTCCACTTATTCCCTGCCATCCTGGGCCCCCCAGGCATTGATATATAGATTCCAGTTTCTCGAAGGTTAAGCAGATTCTGTTGACATTACAGGAAACCAGCTGAATGAATGTAACTCCTTGGCCTAATCCCAAGGCTACACTTTAGAGCAATTTTCAGTAGTGAATAGCCTTTTAAAAATTTATTTCCAATTGTTGCAGACCTTTGGTAAAATACAATAAAAAATGAATTACTAGAGAAAGAAAAAAATACAAAGATATACAAACTATAAGCTACTGATCATGTGTTCATGCACCACAGCAATGTCAGATTACTGTAAAAATTTCTAACTACTCTCAATTTTTTTCTTTATCTTATCAAAAAACAGGCAGTTCAGTGACTGGCATAGGTCTATAGACCACACCCAAAGTAGCTCAATTTTAGCCCTGACTGGTGTGGTTCAGTGGGTTGGGCAACCTCCCACAAACCAAAACGTTGCTGGTTCAATTCCTGGTTGGGGCACATGCCTGTGCTGTAGGTCAGTTCCCCGGTTGGGGGTGTGTGGGAGAGGCAAGATTAATGTTTCTCTCCCTCTCTTTCTCCTTCCCTTTTCTTCTCTCTAAAAATAAATAAATAAAATCTTTTTAAAAAATACTTTGATCAAAGTAGCATAATTTTAGAGATCCACCTACAAGAGATCCACCCCAAACCTTTATGCCCTATCCCTCCCCACTTAACTTTTCAGGTCAAGCTGCAGTGAATTATTCTCTTGCTGGTGACAAGATAATTTTTATTTTATTTTTTAATTATGTTTTATTGATTATGCTATTACAGTTGTCCTGATTTTTCCTCCTTTTCCCCCCTCTGCCCAGCACCCTCTACTCCCTCAGGCAACCTCCCCACCATTGTTCATATCCATGGCTCATGAGTATAAGTTCTTTGGCTACTCCATTTCCTGTACTATATTTTACATCCCCATGGCTATTCTGTAACTACTTATTTGTACTTCTTAATCCCCTCACCTCTTCACTCATTCTCTCCTTCCTCCTTCCCACCTGGCAACCTTCTGGTAACTAACTTCTTTTCTCTTGCTTTTAAGAGTCTCTTTTTATCTTTAACCTTTGTCCTGTTAATAATGATGTGTCTTGGAGTGGGCCTCTTTGCATCCATCATAATTGGGGATCTCTGTGCTTCCTGGACTTGTATGTCTATTTCCTTCACCAAATTAGGGAATTTTTCTTTCACTATTTTTTCAGGTAGATTTTCAATTTCTTGCTCTTTCTCTTCTGCTACTGGTACCCCTACAATGCAAATGTTGGAACACTTGGAGTTGTCCCAGAGGCTGCTTACACTATACTTGTTTTTTTGGATTCTTTTTTCTTCTTGTTGTTTTGATTGGTTGTGCTTTGCTTCCTTATCCTCCAAATCATTTATTTGATTCTCAGCCTCATCTACTCTACTGTTGTTTCCCTGTAAATTGTTCTTGATTTCAATGAGTGTATCCTTCATTTCTGACTGGGTCTTTTTTATGCTGCTAAGGTCCTCACTAAGTTCCTTGAGCATCCTTATAGCCAGTGTTTTGAACTCGGCATCTGATAGGTTGCTTATCTCCATTTCATTTAGCTCTTTTTCTGGAGTTTTGATCTGTTCGTTCATTTGGGCCATGTTTCTTTGTCTCCTCATTTTGGCAGCCTCCCTGTGTTTGTTTCTATGTATTAGGTAGAGCTGCTTTGACTCCATGTCTTGGTAATGTGGCCTGATGTAGGTGTCCTGTAGGATCCAGTAGCACAGCCTCCCCTATCACCCAAGCTGGGTACTCAAGGTGCTCCCTTTGTGTGGACTGAGTACAACCTCCTCTTATAGTTGATCCCTGGTTGCTGTTGGCAGATTAATGGAAGAGATTTACCCAGACCAGTCAGCCGCAAAGACTGCCTGTGACCATGACCACCAAATTCCACCTTCCGTGGAGGACCAGCTATGCAAGGACAGGGTGGTGGTGGTGCTCTGATGTGGTCTGTAGATGTCCACTGGGTGTGTTGGCCCTGGGGTTTCCAGGGTAGTACAGGCCAAGGTCAGCCCTGACCTGTGTTTCACCCAAGGCACCCGCCTGAGCTGTATAATGATCTGAATGGCTGCTATCCGTGCTGGGCTTGGAGATTCCCAGGTGAAGCCAAGCTGTGACTCTAACCTGGCTGCTGCCAGGGTTCACTAAAGCCAGCTGTTGCTTGTTTGATAGGATTTAGGAGTCAAGACAGCCATTCTTATGGAAAAGTAGGTTGGGTTGGTCCATAAGTTGTGTGGCGTAGAGCCTCTATGGATCTCCAAGGTGGGTCATACAGTGTTAGCCAGGTTGATGGAGTCTCAGATATGGCACCAGCCTACTGGTTTTTGGTGGGGGGGGGCTCAGCAAAGGGACAATGGCTTCTGCTCACCCTGATGCCAGATACTTCAGTCTCTCTCTGTATACCACTAGTGCCCTTCAAGCTGACACCTAGTGTTGGAGCTCAGAGGGAGTGAGTCTGGGTAGGTGAATTTGTGTGGGGGTTCCCCAGGAGGGAGTGCTTAGGGCTCCAACAGCCCCCTCCGCCAACTCAATCTCCACTGGTTTCCACAGCCAGAAGTTGTGGGCACTATCTTTCTGGCACTGCAAACCTGGGCTGGGGGGCCTGGTGTGGTTCTGGGACTCCTCACTCCTAAGATGTCCCTTCCCAATTTTTATCCACATGGGTGTGGGGTCAGCCCGTTCTTCATCCATGCCCCTCCTGTCAGTCTGGATGGATGTGGTTTCTTCAATTCTGTAGTTGTCAGACTTCCATTAAGCTCAATTTCTGATGTTTCTGAGTGATGATTGTTCTATATTATAGATGTAATTTTGATGTGGTTGTGCGAAGAGGTGACCTATGTCTGCCTGCTTCTCCATCTTGACTGGCAGCCCCAACAAAGTAATTTTTAGAAATTCCTCTTATTATTCAAATAGTACATGTTCATTATAGAAGTAATAAAAAGTAAACATTTTAAATTCCTCCTTAATTCCATCACCATTATTAACATTGATATTCATACTTATATATACATAGTTATATACACACATTTGTGAATAAGGGAAAATAAGAAGCTAATACAATAGCTTATTACAGACAGCTGTTTAAGAGACTGCTCTTTAAAAATTATACATTATGATGTGAAACGTTTTCCATGTCAATATGTACATTTACAGCATCACTTTTGATATTCTCACAGGATTCTATTGTATGAATGCATCATTTAGTTAACCAGTCTCCTATTCAGTCAGTCAGCAAATATTTATTGATCACCTACTTTTTGCTAGAAATGGCGGGGGAGTGGGGTGTAGCAATAAGCAAGAAAAGAACCTGTATGAAGGGAACTTCCATTGTAGGGGGTGAGACAGTAAACATGTTCAATACATGAAAAGGATGCTGATTTGTCAGCATCATTAGCCTTCATTTCATGGGAAACAGAAAACAGGTGTGTGCAGGAAGCCTGCATGAAATTTTTTAAGTCAAAGTGCCCAGTAAAACTGATTCAGACATGTTTCACAATTAAAATGGATTTTTTAAACCCAGTTTTAAATTTTTACCTATAAAATTGAGGACATATTTGGGAAAATTATGTAACCTTATGAATTAGCACTAATGCTGCCTTGTGCTATCTCTCACACATGTATACTGCTTTATATCTTAAATCACTAAGCATGAGAACAAGAATAAAACTCATAATTAATTATTGCAAAGGATATTAAAAGATCCACAATAGTCCTAGTGTCCCATTTGTTTAATTTTTCACTTTTGTAAAATCTAGAAATTAAACACTCTCATAGGACATTTATAAGTGTAAATCAGTGCTTTTGAGGACAGTGTGGCTGTGTCAAAATCTTAACGTGCATACTCTATGTAATTATATATCTTTACTACATGCACATTGTAAAAACAAAATTACACAGTGTAATAGAGTATATCGGAATACAATCTTCTGTGTATAAATAAATCTAAGCAGTAATACAAATAATTTTGCATTGTAAACGATAATGAGATCTTAAGTAAGGAATGATATTTACATATTTTTCTGATGTTTAAATGTTACCCTGATTCTATGATTAGTTGTGAATTCCAAATACCTGTATCCTGCATGTTGACCAGTGACAAAGAACTTGGACAGGAAAATATCAGAGTAATGAATCTATATCATAAAGGCCACATTACAAACCAATAGAGAAAAAGATATGACAAGTTTTGGATTCAGTTGATTAATCAAACCATGAATAATAAAATTAAAGATTTATCACAAAAAAGAGTAATAAATCAAGATAACCACCATGTTTCAAAATTCAAGATATTCATTTTTTCTATATTTTCTTCACATTTTAAAATTAAAATTTTTATTTTATTTTAAAGTTAGGATAAATCTCAGATGGCAAATCTACCTTCTGTATTTATTTCTTTTAATGACAGAAACAGTGACAATGTTCTTAAAAGCTATTAAAATTTATTACCACACTCTTCACCAAAAAACATTTTCCCCCCACAAGTGCCCTGAAAGACACAGATAAACTTCACTTTGTTCCATCTCCACCTGCTGGCTAGAAAGAGTATATCTCAAAATAGTAGCCCTTGATTAAAACTGACAGTATTTTAACCCCCAAATATCATTCCTTATTATTGTTGGCACTAACAGTTATTTGCAAATTATGAGAATTGTGTTTAAAATGTTCATTATATTAAATTTTTATCCAAAGTAATGTACATGAATAGTTCTTAGTTTTGAAAATTTTGTATTATCATGGTAGATATGATTTATTGAATGGTTATGATGGTCCAGAAGTATACTAATTGCTTTACCTGTGTTATCTGATTTATTCCTCACAATTCTATGACGTAGGTACTATGAATCCCCATATTTTACACATGAGGAAACTGAAGTTGGAAAATATTAAATAATATACAAGATTGCACAACTAAGTATAAGGTAGAATTTAAACTGCAGTCTTTCTTCAGACCCAAGGATTCAACCTACATCCCCATGCTTCCTATATTATTAAAGCTTTGTGAAGACAAAGAAGTCACACTTGTTTTCATGGAACACTTCCACTACTCTTAAAAATGTCGTTTTTTTAAACTCAGCAATATACAGTCAGGAGAAAATATCTTTATCTCTAAGCTTCCAAATAATTTTTAGTATCAAAAGAGAAAGAAATTTAAAATATATATATATGTGTGTGTGTATATGTGTATTAAATGGGCTTTTCTTTCATTTTTCATAATAAATAGCATATCCTTTAGACAGTTTTTCTGTTTGGTCTCTGTCTTTCTAAATGTAATGCACATATTAGTAGATGTGTGTTATATATTTGAATACTTCAGGGGTTTGGGATTTGCAAATCCTTTTACATTTAGCATTTTACAAGTAACAATTCAGAATTTTAAAATTTGAAGCAAAATTTACTCAGTTTGGACTATGATAAAGTGACATTATTTATACATCATTTCCTTCATTCATACAACTTTCTATTTAATTTTCTTTGAGTTCTAGAGACAGTTTCATAATAGAGTATATAAAGTAATTTCAAATATACCCATTTTGCTTATTTTCTTTTAGTGCTTTAAATGTCTTGGACACAAGAATTGGAATTTACAAAGAGGGATAGAGCTGCCAGAATCACTTAGAAGATCTGGGGAAAGTTCCTTGTGAGGTATTTTTTTATAGCTTTATTGAGATATCATTCAGGTATCATAAATTTCACCTGTTTAAAGTGTACATTTCAATAGTTTTAAGTGTATTTACAGAGTTGTATACAGTCTTTGCTTTAAAATTATTTTTCCATTCTGTTTTACTTACCTCTGCTCAAATCTTTATTATTCTCTTCCTTCAGCCAGCTTTGGGTTAGGTTTGTTCATCTTCTTTTCCGATTCCTTAAGGTGAAAAATGAGGCTATTGATTTGAGATCTTTCATTTTTAGTGTATATGTTTACAGCTATAAATTTCAGTCTCAGTACTGCTTTGCTGCACGCACAAGTTTTGGTATGTTGTGTTTTTTTTTCGTTTTCCTCAAGGTATTTTCTAATTTCCCTTGTGATTTTTTTCTTTAACCTAATGGTTGTTTAAGAGCTTGCTGTTTAATTCATGAATTTTCCATTTTTCCTTCTGTTACTAATTTCTATTAGTTTCATTTCATTGCAATCTGAAAAGATACTTTGTATGAGTTCAATCTTTTAAAATATATTAAAACTTGTTTTGTGGCCTAGCGTATGGTTTCTCCATGGACTATCTTATGTGCATTGGAAAAAAATATGTATTCTGCTGTTGTTAGGTGGAGTGTTCTGCCATAACATTGTAATTTGCCTCTAACTCCCCACTGTCAAATAAGGCTTCAGAGAATAACCTCATACTGGTCCCTTTACAGATCTGTGTAAATTACCCATTTGCTGAATCACTAAGTCCTTAGATATATGTCGTTATCAAGAATGGCTGTGCCATTCCACTCACATACCCACTGGCAATGCCTAAGGCTTCCTATGTTGCCATATCTGTGCCAACACTTAACATTATCCAGCCTTCTATTTTTGCCAAGCTGTCAGGTGTGTAAAGTGGTGGTTCTCAACAGGGAGCAATTTTATCCCTCAGAGACAATTGGCAATGTCTAAAGACACTTTTGATTGTTACAATTGGTATGAATACTAGATCCAGTTGGTTAAAGGTCATGGATGCTGCTAACCATACTGCAATGCACAGAATAGCCCCCCCCCCCAACAAAGAATTAATTATCTGGTTCAAAATGTCAGTAATGCAATATTGAGAAAGCCTGTTTTAAAGTAGTAGCTTATTGTTATTTTGATTTGCATTTTACTAGCTACTAATGACTTTCAGCATTTATTTGTTTTTATTTTGGCTTTTTGGCTTCTACTTCTATACATTTCCTATGTATAGTCATATTTTTTAAATTGAAGTAGTTGTACTTTTCTTGATTTACAGGAGTTCTTTATATATTTTACCTATTAATTTCTTGTAAATTTTAGAGAGTGCATATATCTTCTCCCTTTCTGTTAGCCCCTGTGGAGGATTAAAGATGGTCACAAAACCTTTGGCCCTTCTCCATCAAGAAGTAGGAGTCTACACCCCATCCTTTTGAATGTAAAGCCTGTTGTTGCAGGCTATGCAACCGCTTTGACCAAAAGAATATGGCAAAAGTGATGCTGTGCAAGTTCCCAGGCCCAGGCCTTAAGAAACTGGCAGCTCCCACTTTCTCTTTGGAGCCCTGACCTACCATATAAGAAATCTAGCTACCTGACATAGAGAGGACCTACAGAGTCCCTGACACTACTCAGAGAGGGAGAGCAGTCCAGCTAAACTCAGTCTTTCAGTCATCTTCTTCAAGGCATCGGGAAGGAGAGTTAAGTCATCTTAAAGCCGACAGATCAGGCTATCCACCAGCTGAATACCACCAAGAGATCTTAATCAATGCTATGAGGAGCTGAAGAATTGCCCAGCTGAGCCCTGTGCTACAAATGGTATGGTCTAATAAAATGATTGTCGTTTTAAGCTACTAAATTTTGGGATAGTTTAACGCAGAAACAGATAACCAGAACAGTATTCTATAAACTAAGATTGTATCCTACAAACTTGCTGAATGCTATTAATTAGTTCTAATAGTTTGTCTGTGGGTTCTGTGGGGGTTGTTTTGGCAGATGATTATATAATTTCAAACAATGGTAGTTTCAGCTCTTCTCTTTCAATTCTTGCATCTTTTTTTTTTTCTATTATGGCATTAGCCAGAACCTTCCATGCCAAGTTAATTATTAGGAGTGATAGTGAACAACTTTTCTTGCTCAGGATAATGAAAGTAATATAGAAATTTTCTCTGGTAAATAATGATTGCTTTAGATTTTTTGTTATATAATGTTTACAAGTTAAGGAAACTCCCTAGTATTCCTGGATTGTTAATAGGACAGGTATTTTTTCCCCCTTGTAAATAAGGGGACCAAACCATACTTAATTTGAAATAACCATGAGATTTATTTTCTTATATTTTATTAATGTAATGAATTACACTGAGAGATTTTTTTTCAATAGTGACATCTTTGCCACTCCTGAAACATTTGACTTTGAGAGTTCACAACTAAAACTATGGGTTAAGAACTAGCTATTCCTACCCAGCCAGCCATTATTCCATTATCTTTTGATCTTTATTGATGCTGAGAAGTCTGCTGTCAGCCCAGCTGTAATTCATTTGTACTTAATATATTTTTGACCTCATATATGTTAAGATTTTCTCTTCATCCTTATTGTTTTGAATTTTCACAGTGATATTTTTAGGTGCATATCTAGCTTTATTTATCTTGCCCAGTATCTGAGGACTCACATCTACCTTCAATTCTGGAAAAATCTCTTCAAATGCTGCTTTTTCTATCTTTTTTCTATTTCTCTATAAATTCTTCTGAAACACCCATTTGGATATATATTGGAGTCTCTCATTCTTTATTCCATGCATCTTAACAGTTCTGATTTTTTATATCTTTTTTCCCCAACTCGCTGCATTCTGAGTGTATTCCTCAGCTATCTTTAAATTTGTAAATATGCAGCTTTGTCCCTTATAGCATTTAAACATCAACTTATTTCTAATATATTTAAATAGTTCCTTTTCATAGCCATGGTTTTTTAATTTCTGCTTCTTTTTATTTAATATTTATCACTCTTTTCAAATGAAGTTACTCCTTCATTTTTCTTTCTGTTGATTTTATTGTTGCCTGTTTTGGTTTTCAAAACAGTTCAAATAATTCCTTGATTTCTGATTTTGACAACTTTGTGCACTTATCTAATATATAATATTAAAAATTAGAATGACTGGTTAAGATACATAAAAGAGAACTATAGAATTCACCAAGATATGGAAGATATTAGGAGGAAAAAAATTGAGACTGAAAATTATGAATACAGTCATAGGCATGTTGAATTTGTGGGCCTGCGGGAATTCAAACAAAGATATTCGATAAAGTAGCTGAGCATGTAATTTCAGTTCTCTGGGGACACATCTAGCATGGGAGTATAAATTTAGAATATGGGAGCACAAAGGTGAGAGTTGAAGGTATGGGAGTCGATAATCTAGGTTTGTGAAAAAGAAGGGCGTAGAAAGGCCAACGACAAAATCATTGGAAAGGCAAACTTGAATGATTGGCAAAGAAAGATAAACTCGTAAAAGAGACAGAAGTGGTCAGAAAGGCAGGAGTAAAACCTGTTTAGCACAAGGTCACAGAAACCAAAAGAGTGAAGTTTAAAGAGGGAACGGGAGCTAGGGGTGCTCAAAGGGATTATCACAAGTGTCCACTAGACTTAGCAAAACTGTCACTTTCATAAACAGTTTCAGGAAAGTGGTGGGTCAAAGAATACATAGGGGACAGGCTTTTTGACAAGATAGAACAGTAAGTTCATGTTTGATGCTATCCCTCTGTTCTTAACACATAGTTTGGTAGAGTTTGTTAAAGCAGAAAAGGTAAATAGCAATATGGAAAAAATAAATAACAGAATATTTAAGTAAGTAAAAAATAAAATTCAAGAGAATGGACATATTGGCCTCTAGGTCTAGAAGTAGACAGTGGCAGCTAAGACTTTCACTTCTACAGGATAAAGGGACTAAAAGTGCTCCTTTCCAAGACAGAAGAGAAAAACAGCTCATTGTTTAAAGCCAAGAGGCTGTGATGAGATTTTCCCATTTGTGAAAGAAATCTGGAAAAATCCTGTCCGTCAAACATCTGGGAGGCTTAGTTGAATAGAAACTCTGGGCTTAGTGAGGTGGGAAAGCCCAGATGCAGTGTTGTGATTACAAATTTACATAAACTGCACTGTGGCTCCATGATAGTACCCAATATGATAGCAGGATAGCATCCCCACTCATCATTATAAAACCTAGTTTAGAACTGGGAAGGGATGTAGAAAATGAAACAGAGGCAAGTGCAAAGCTTCTGAGGAGTAGGGAACAACAACCCCACAGGTAGAGGAAAAAAGAAGCAAAAAACATTTATGCCAGTTAACCTACACAGGGCTACTTGTCATTAATTGAATCGCAAGTTTGTCTAGGCTCACAAAAGTGAAATGAAGATGTTTTTGTAGAAGACTATGTCTTTGTTTAAGCTAAATAATAGAATAACTTATTGACTATTCATTATAATTCTAAAAGTTAACCTTTTTTATGGTGGGCCATTGAACTTTTCCAGTCTTAGTTTTAATAGGTATTTGCCAGATAATTTAGAGACTACACCTGAGAGGCTTGTTTGGTACTAATCACCCAAGTCCTAGTTATTGCCTTTGTGAATCAGCTGGAGGCAATGCAAATCAGTAGGAACATGTCAAATAACTTTCGGAGCACCATCTCTCCTCCCTGGTTACATGATTAACATTAGAGACATACTAAGGTCTTTTATGTATTGTTACCCAGAGTTCATTCCAATTTGTTGTTGGAACTAAGGGCCAAAATCAAAGAGGGAGGAAACAGAGGAGCTGATATTCTTTGAATTCTGCCAAGGGCTTTACCCACCTTTTCTCTTTAATTTACTCCTTACAAAAAGTGTACAAATCAGTACCCCATGTTATAAATGGAAGGCCTAAAGACCAGAAAGTTTAAATGACTTGCTAAATTTATACCATTAGTAAGTGGCGGAGACAGTCATTTTGACTCTGATATCCCTGGAACCCCCTAAATCATAATGTGACAATTAAAGATCCAATTAAAAAAACCCAAAAAACCCTTACTGGTTTGGCTCAGTTGGGCACTGTCCCACAAAGCAAAAGGTAACCCTTTCGATCCTGGTCAGGGCACATGCCTGGGTTGCTTGTACATACAGGGCATGTACGAGAGGCAACCAGTCAATGCTTCTCTCTCACATTGATGTTTCTCTCCTTCTTTCTCCCTCCCTTCCCCTCTCTCTAAAAATAAATAAATTTTAAAATATCTTAAAAAATAATAGCACAAGGCAGTTATCTGTTGCTGAATAACATTTTATTAGCTTAATAATTTGGGCCTGCCCTTAGCATTAATAAGCTTCAGCTCTAGTCACAAGATTTTTATTCACTGGTGGGGAAACTTCCTTGTTTTACAAAATGCAGTTAGAGAAAGGGCATCTACTTCTTGGGGGCTGCAGTGACAGCGGGCCTCTCTTCACGAGTGATGGGAATGGTGCGCTCAGGGCCGGAGGCCTGTTTCCTTGGTCCATTCACACTGAGGACCCCATCAGATGACAGGGATGAAGTAATTGCGAGAGGGTCCACATCTGCTGGGATCCGGTATTTTCTGTGGAACTCCCGGGAAATGAAACCATGTTCATCCTAATCCAAGAGAAGGAAGAAAGAAGCAGAGAGATAAGAACGGGAAAATTGCACCACTTGTTTAGAACTTAGACATCTTCCTTCCCCTTAGGTGTGATCAAATGCCATGGCGATATGAGAGAAAGCTTTTCTGTTTGGGGGCTAAGGTGAAGTTGTCTGTGTGGTCACTCCTACCAATGAGAATCTGAGAAGTCTGAAACAGGCAAAACTTCACAGCTCTCCAAACCTTGAGGAATGGATATGTTTAGAGGTATTTCCCAAAGGTTTAGATCAATATTTGTTGGGTCTATAGAATTTGGAATGTCATCCAGCATTGAAGATCTAAGTCCCTGTGGAAGCTCATAAATTATCCTGACTCTTCAGGAACACCCCAGAATGTTCCAGACCAATAGGACTGCTGCTATTAAAAAAAAAAAAAAGAGACTCCATCCAGGGAGACTGTGACCCAAACTTAAATCATATACACAAAATGGAAACAGACTGAGGATCTCAAGCTGTACTGTTTGCTGCACAAGGTTCTCAGTTATCACAAATTGGTAAGAAGTAAACTCATTAAAAAAACTTTCCCAAAAAGAAATGAGAAGCTATTCCATTCTTCAGAATTCTCCTAAAGAGTAGTTGACCCTAACCCTTACATCTGCTGAATCTCAAGCATTTATTCAGGCAAGCTCTCAACAGATTTCCACCTGGGCTCTAGGGTTTTAGAAGCTAGGTACAAACTTAGGCAAACCAAGTAGTTCAAAATTATGATGGGCTAAAGAGAAGAGGATTCCTGAACATCAAAAAGTTCCAAACTCGAGGGCATTCAGAGTGCATGCAGTTAATGTAATTATCTAGAGCAACCAGGTGTCCAACAAGCACTATGCCTAAATCAGTGCTCCTCAACTTTGACTGTACATTACAATCACCTAGGGAGCTTTTAAAAATGCTGGTGCCTGTGTCACATCCCTAAAATTTCTGATTTAATTGGCCTGAGATACGTCTTAGCATTGGAAATTTTTAAAATTCCCCTCCCGATTCTAATGTGACCAAGGTTGAGAACCATTGGCTTAAGTGGGAAGTGAACATCCCATCTATCCCATCTAAGGCAATCAAATTAAAGCAGACAAAAAGCAACAACAACGATCACTTCTCTGGCCAAAACAACCACAATACCAGTTCTATCCCTGTTTCCAAACCCCAGTTGCTTAGGACCAGGACGTTGCCAGCCTCAGAGGTTGATAGCCGTGTCTGGCACATAATATGCACTGAATGAATGAAAAGAAGAGAAAACAAGCCATATACCTGGCGCTCTTCGTGTTTGCCGTGCACCTCAATCACATCTCCCAGAACCTTGACCTTGAGTTCCTCTGGGGAGAAGTGCTTCACATCCAGGTTAACAGAGAATCTGTCCTTCTCCAGACGCATCTATAAATTGCAAGGTGGGAGGAAGAGGTAGAAGAAAAAATGGCGGGAATGCGGATTACGAGAGTAGTATCATCATTCTGCAGACTTGCTTTCTTGCCAGGTAGTCTAGCCTCCTCTTTTTGGTTTAAAAAAGAAATCCCTTTTTGAATAAACATGGCTCTCTGGTTCAGGGGAGCCACCATAGTGGTACCCAAGGCACACCACTTGGTCATCAGGCCAAAACTTTATTTACAGGGACAGGGAAGAAGACAGGGCACCCAGGGAACCAATTGCAAGAATGGGTCTGGGCATAGCTTCTGCTGCCTTTCTGACCTCAATGCCTGGCCTTATCATTTGTCTACGAGACAAAGGGCCCTTATTCTTGCTCAAGTCTCTGCCAGTTTTCCCACCCACTCAATCTGGAATGTTCTGCTGGCCCTGACTGTCCTTCCAAAGCCCTTCCCCACTCAGCTCCTGTTTACTCACACGGATATTTTTAAACCAGAGTGTTATCTGTAACAACTTCTATCAACCTTATATGTTCACCACATTCTCCCTCTTAGGGCAAGTGGTGGTTGGGGGCTGGGGGTCCCAAGACTGGACCTACATTCTTTCTTCCTTATGCTTGGGCCCAGGCTAGTGCCCTGTCACAGCCCCAAGAAACCCGGAAAATCATAGAAGAGGAAATAAGAAGGAAGACAATAGTGGCTGCAGTCTCCAGCTCCACACAGTGGGGATGAAAAGCTCAGGATGAGGTAGGGCTGCCTCCTGGCTCTGAAACTTGAAATGATAAAATTTTCCAGGAGTGCAAGGTATTTGAAGTGGTAAGCAAAGGCATCCAAAGGCAGCTCTTTCCTTGTAGATCCTTATGAACCAAGCCAGAAAGAGGCATCCTACTTAAAAGTTAGGGGATAAAAGATGATCTCCATATCACATGGGGAAAAAATGTGATAAGTAGGACAAAGAGGAGCATTAAAGACAAACAGGTGACTGGGGGTCAGAGGAACTAGTAACCTCATCTTTCTTCACTGCAGGATACACAAGTGCCTAAAAGACTTAAGATACTTCAATGTAGCCAGACTTAGAGAGGAAAAGCAGAGCAGCTGGAGATGTTTCCAGAAGGTTCAGGAAACTCTCCTGCTCTGTAGAGGGGAGACTTACCTCTGAAAGCCCAGAGTCAATCCAGCTGGGTGGCCGCAGGAATGACGGCAGCCGAAGGTAGAAGGGGCTCAGGGATGTAGAAGTTGGGAAAAGATCAGACTCCAGCAGGTGCTCTCCGAAGAACTGGTCAAAGAGGCGGCTGGGGGAGTGGAAAGGAAAGAAGGGGCGGCGGATCCAGGGGTGGTGGATGGCGATGTCCATGGTGGCTGGTGAGTGTCCAGAGTCTGCTGTCAGCTGGCTGGTCAGCTCCTTTCAGCAGCAGCTACAGCCAGCCCCTTATATACACACTCTTGTGAAGCTTCTGGAATGATGATGTCAAGGGTTTTATTATCCCAGCTCACCGCCGTTCACGGGGACTTGTGATCAGGGATTTGGCAGTGTGACACATACCCAGTACTCACTGAGCTAAGAAAAGAGAAACACAAACACGTCTGAGCTGGCCAGTGACTTGTGCCGGGCTTGTTTCACTAGCTTTCTGTCCACACCCAATGGCACCCTGCCCCCCACTGGTTGGGACACAGTCAGGAATCCCTGGCAGGCGGATGGTGTGTCCCTCCTCCTCTCCACCCTAGCCAGCCAGGGGAATCGGGCCAGTAACTATCTTGGGCCTGGGCAGGAACTGGAATCTTCCTTGGTTGGGCCCCAGAGACATTAACTCTTTGTAGGTTCCTGGAGGAAAGCAGTGATCACCAACATGTCAGTGGCAGGCATCTGTGTGGTGCTAAAGGTTGACCTGGGTTCTGGTGAGGACACTGACATTCATCTGGGCAGGAAGACCCGTCATCGCAAACCAAAAAAAAGGGCAGAAAAGTTTCTTGCATCTTTCACCTTACAAGGATCATAAAACAAGGTGCTTGCAACTAAGGAGGAGAAAAAATGGTGTGGGAAATGTGCAAACTGAGAGGGTCTCAACTAGGGCTCTCCGGGACCTCTGATCATCCTCCCCTCCCAGTCCAGGCCCCAGCCAGGACCCCCAGCTGTCCTCGCTGGTCCCCTGCAACAGCTGAAGGGTGTGCTGGGGAGGGGACGGGGGTCCAGGCAGCGCGGGCCAAAAACTTGTGGCTGGCGCTCAGGGCCCCCACTGCCCGCCCCTCCCCCAGCCTCGGCACTATTTTGGGTGGTGTAGACCCCGCCCCCACCTCCCTCGGAGCTCTGGCTCTCCCGGCAGCTGGAGGGGTCGCACTGCTCCTCAGACTAGGGCCGCCTACGCGTCTGCAGCCATGTCTGGCCGCTCGGTGCCACATGCCCACCCGGCCACCGCCGAGTACGAATTTGCCAACCCCAGCCGCCTGGGTGAGCAGCGCTTCGGAGAAGGTATGGCACAGACGCCACTCCTTTGCCTCCCACCCCCACCGCCTGAAATTCTGGGCTGACCTCCCGACGGTGCTGGCCTCCACCCCATTCCGGGCTTAACTGAACCCCTGGACCGAGCCATCTCCTTCCCCAGTTCCCCCCTCACCCCCTCCAAGCAGGGCTCTTTCTCCTTCCTACTGACCTCAGTGCAGACATGATGCACGCAGTGCTCTGAC
The DNA here is from genome assembly GCA_004026545.1 of Mormoops blainvillei. Classification (NCBI taxonomy): domain Eukaryota; kingdom Metazoa; phylum Chordata; class Mammalia; order Chiroptera; family Mormoopidae; genus Mormoops; species Mormoops blainvillei. Next base: position 19,031 of record PVJD01010863.1, read on the forward strand.
ACCTGCCGCCTGCCTTATTCCCTTTCTGTCTACCCGGTTCTGCTTTGGTTTGGCCTTCTCCATCCGCATCTCATTTCCCTTCTCAATCCCCTCTCCCCAGCTGCCTCCTTCTAGTCGTTGTGCCCCCGGTCCACCCATTCCCTACTTCTCCTGACCCCCATCCTGCTCAGCCTATTTCTCATGTCTCACTTCGCCCCCATTTCTGCCTCATCCTGCCTCTTGCCTTCTCTCTCTCTGCCCTTCAGGCCTCCTGCCAGAAGAGATCCTGACCCCCACCCTCTACCATGGCTACTATGTGCGGCCCCGGGCCACCAGGGCTGGGGAGGGCAGCAGGGCAGGGGCCTCTGAGCTCAGGCTCAGTGAGGGCAAGTTCCAGGCATTTCTGGATGTAAGCCACTTTACCCCAGATGAGGTGACGGTGAGGACTGTGGACAACCTGCTGGAGGTGTCTGCCCGGCACCCCCAGCGCCTGGACCGCCATGGCTTCGTGTCCCGAGAGTTCTGCCGCACTTATGTCCTACCTGCTGATGTTGACCCCTGGCGGGTCCGCGCTGCTCTCTCCCATGATGGCATCCTAAACCTGGAAGCTCCTCGGGGTGGTCGACATTTGGACACAGAAGTCAATGAGGTCTACATCTCCCTCCTCCCTGCGCCTCCTGATCCAGAGGAAGAGGAGGAGGCAGCTGGAGTGGAGCCCTGAGTGCCACAGACCCAGTACCCAGCACTTTCTACCTCCTGTGGTGATACGGCAGCTGCCACCACCCCAGAGGTAGCAACATCCTTGGGGGAAGGGAAAAGTGCATGGGCCACAACGTGTGGTTTGGTCCCTTGGGACGTGTCCTAGCCTTTGGTTTAGTTCTGGGTGGAGCCGAATAAACCCAAATCTCAGGGTCTTGTTTGTGCTGCTTCCTATTCTGTGGCCTGGAGGATGGGGTAGGAAGGGAGGGAGGAGGTCATAGCTAGAGAAAAACTCCTCAGTTAGATGTGCCCAGTGTTACAGAAGTCGGAGCTCATGCTGGGATGCTGAGATCACCCCGGGAAGCTGAAACTGGCTCCAGTTCAAATTCCTAGCCATAATTTTCTCACAATGCAACAAAAGGGAGAGTGATCCTGGAAGGGAAAAGGGATATACCATCCAAACAACCCAGAGGGCACTGTCTGGGCTGGTGATTAGAGACACAAAAAGCAAGGGTCTCCAGCCTGTCTGCTCTGTTTTGCATAGGGGTTGGAAAACAGATTTTGGCTGGAGATAAAGCCTAAGGGCCTAAAGCCCTGTTTTCCCATACTAAGGCCTGTCCTCTGAAAATGGTCTCTGATTCTAAGGGACCAAGTATATATACACAGGGACACAGACACAGAAATCTCTGCCATTGTCACAGAACCCTGTAGTCTCCCTACCCTGTGCATAGGCACAGGGGAGGCCCATGAGAGAAAGCATTTGCCTCATATATTAGAACATCCCATGGAGAGGAATCACTGCATCACCCCCGTATAATCCGAGACTAAATGCGGGGGATCTAGGGCTACTGGTGTGGTTGAGATGGTCAGGGAAGTGTTCTTTGGAAGTAGAGTGTTATTACCAGACCTATAGTGTGTACAGGAAAGCTTGGGGGTCTGACCCCTCAGTTACTCTCTGTAATCAAAAGGCATGCATGTATTTGATTTGGGGAGTATCCAGAGATCTCCCTGCCCCCAAAATATATCTTTTATGAGACTGTGGTGGACATCTGAAATTCTTCCATTAATGTGGTTGACTCTTAACTTTGCTGGGTTACTGACCCACTTAAAAATATGACAAAAGCTATAGATATTCTCACCAGAAAAATACATATGCTCCCAAATTTGGCATATAATTTGAATAGAGCTCTTGAGGTCCATTCATATGCCCCTTTTAGGGATCTGTGGATCTTCAGGATGAGAACCTTCACTTAAAGAATCCAATGATTTGGTTAAAGGATTGCCATCAATTTAAAATGAAAGCATGCTCCCTGGCTGGGTGGCTCAGTTAGTTGGAACACCATCCTGAACACCGAAAGTTGCGGGTTTGATTCCTGGTCAGGGCACGTGCCTGGACTGTAGGTTCTATCCCCGGTTGGGGCACATATGGGAGGCAACCAATCAATGTTTCTCTCACATCAATGTTTCTCTCTCAAATCAATAAACATATCCTCGAGTGATGCCTAAAAAAATAAATAAAATGGATTTTAAAATGAGAGCATGCTTTAGAAAAACAACTATTGATATATTTATTTGTTCATTCATTCAGCAAATATTTTTCAACCCCCAAGTGCTATGTTATAGGGGAAATGCATTGTAAATATAAAGTATGAAAACTATGGTCTTTTATTGTCTACTCTTAGAAATCTTAGTACCTAATAAAGGAGAAAAAGAATTGTAAAATATCCCACTCTGACTTCAACTGAAAGAGCTTCACATTGATCAGTTTTGTAACTGGGATTTTTATATGAACTTTATTTAAAAGAAAGCATTCCTTAACTAGAAAATAACCTGAGTCCTCTGATTTAGTCTAAACCCCTACACCATCCAAAATTTTTTAAAGATTATTAGTCAACATCTGGGATATTTTAAGTGACTGAGAACTAAGAACTTCATAAAGGACCTGACTTCATGTTCTTTTTGGACATATTTGTTAAGAGTTCTTCCTTCAGCCCTGGCTGGTGTGGTTCAGTGGATTGAGTGCCAGCCTGTGAACCAAAGGGTCACCAGCTCCATTCCCAGTCAGGGTACAAGCTTGGGTTGCAGGCCAGGTTCCCTGTGGCGGACATGTGAGGGGCAGCCACACATTGATGTTTCTCTTCCTCTCTCCCTCCCTTCCTGTCTGTCTAGAAATAAATAAAATCTTTAAAAAAAAAAAAAGAGAGAAGAATTTTTCCTTTATTTTTTTTAAAGTATATTTTATTGACGATGCTGTTAGTTGTCCCAATTTTTCCCCCTTGGCCCCCACTCTGCCTGGTACCCCCATTACCTCCAGCAATGCCCCCCTTAGTTCATGCCCATGGGTCATACATATAAGTTCTTTGACTTCTCCATTCCTTATACTATTCTTAACAGCCCCCGCCCCCCCATCTATTTTGTACCTACCAATTATACTCTTAATCCTTGTACCTTTCCCCCATTCTCCCCCTTCCCCGTTCCAGCTGATAACCCTCCAAATGATCTCCATTTATGGGACTCTGTTCCATTTCTGGTTATTTGCTTAGTTTGTTTCTGTTTTTGTTTTTTAGATTCAGTTGTTGATAGTTGTGAGTTTGTTGTCATATTAATGTTCATAGTTTTGATTTTCTTCTTTTTCTTGGATGAGTCCCTTTAACATTTCATTTAATAAGGGCTTGGTGATAATGAACTCCTTTCACTTTACCTTGTCTGGGAAGCACTTTATCTGCCCTTCCATTTTAATGATAGCTTTGGTGGCTAGAGTAATCTTGGATGTACGTTCTTGCCATTCATGACTTTGAACACTTCTTTCCAGCCCCTTCTTGCTTGCAGGTTGGAAAAGGTTTCCTCAAAAGATTTCTTTTGAGAAATCAGCTGATAGTCTTATGGGAACTCCTTTGTAGGTAACTGTCTCTCCTTTTCTCTTGTTGCTTTTAAGATTCTCTCCTTATCTTTAATCTTGGGTAATTTAATGATGATGTATCTTGGTGTGTTCCTCCTCAGGTCCAACTTCTTTGGGACTCTCTGAGCTTCCTGGAGATCGTGGAGGTCTATTTCCTTCACCAGGTTGGGGAAGTTTTCCTTCATTATTTTTTCAAAAATTTTTCAGTTTCTTGCTCTTCCTCTTCTCCTTCTGGCACCCCTTTGATTCAGATGTTGGCACTTTTGGAGATGTCTCAGAGTCTTCTTATTCTCTCCTGTTTTTAAAATTCTTTTTTCTTCATTCTGTTCTAGTTGACTGTTTATTTCTTCCTTATGTTCCAAATCATTGACTTGAACCCTGGCTTCCTTCCCTTCCCTGTTGGCTCCCTGTGGATTTTCTTTATTTCGCTTAGTGTAGCCTTCATTTCTTCCCTTTATGCTTTTGCCATACTCGATGAGTTCTCTGAGTATCCTTATCCAGTGTTTTGAACTTTGCATCTGATAGATTGGCTATCTCTGTTTCATTTAGGTCTTTTTCTGGGATTTTGTTGTTTCGTTTGAGCCATATTTCTTTGTCTCCTCAATTTGGCAGCCTCTTGTGTTTGTTTCTATGTATTACACAGAGCTACTTTGACTCCCTGTCTTGATGCACCTGTTACGGTGTTCGGGACAGGGCAACCCGCTTCATTGTTTGTTGAAGCGTATGTGGGGGAGGGGTCAGAGAGGGGACAATGCTGCTGACTGGCTGCTGGAGGCTTACTCAGCACTTGCTTCATTTCCAGTCACTTCCCCAACTTCCTGTATGTGACTGGCACCCCTCTAGCTGTTGCCTTGGTAGTGATTCCCAGAGTGGGTGGGTTTGCCTGTGTTCTAGGACCATGTGGGCCCTTTAAACACACTCTCCTGTGAGACCAGCAGTTTATTCCATTGCCCCAATACCCACTGGTTTTTACAGCCAGAAGTTATGAGACTTTATTTTCCTGGCTTTGGAACCCAGGGCTGCATGGTCTGGCTTGGGGCTGGATGGCTCGCTCCCCAGGTTTTTATTTTATCTACATGTGAATTGAATGTGGGATAACCTGTTCCACCAGCCGCCGCTGCCCCCTCGCTGCTGCCATACCATGTCCTCTCTGCTCCGGCTCCCCGTTTCTGCCCCTCCTACCCATCTGGATGAATATGGCTTCTTTAAATCTTTGGTTGTCAGCATTCCTTACAGTTTGATTTTCCGACAGTTCTGGGTGTTTTTTTATTTGAGGTTAGTTGTGATCCCTCTTATGGCTGTGCAGGGAGGCAAAGCGTGGCTACTTGTGCCTCCATCGTGACCAGAAGTCAAGAATTCTTCTTTTAATTGAACCAAAATCTGCATTTCAGTAACATCTGCCCATTGGCTCTGGTTATGTCCAGAAAATAAATGCAATTCTTCTTTCTTGAGTCCTTCAGATATTTAAAGATAACCATCCTGTTCGCCTAAGGTTTCTCTTTACCAACTAAACATACTTAGTTCTTTGAACATATCTTATAGGACTTTCCGTATCACTTATTACCCAGACAACTTTCTCTTGAATACATTGCCTTCTGGCAGTATATCTCGAAAATCAACATGTAGACCTAAAATTATTATTCCAGTCATGGACTGATTGGTACAGACTTAAGTGGAATAATCAATACCCTTGTTTATCACTCTAGACTTCTATTAATGCTGCTTTAGGTATATCTGGCTACTACTACACACTATTGATTCCTTTGGAGTTTCTGGCTTTATAAAATCTCTTAGGTATTTTCCTTTAAATTAGAGAAAGTGGCTGGGAATGGGACCAAATATGGAAGGCTTTGAGTGCCAGGCTAAGATGTGTGGGTAACAGGATGAAAAGAATACAGTTAATGGTAGAGTACAGAGTGGATTGCCCGGGAGAAGCATAGCCATGGAATAAGAGGCCAGTACCATGATCCAGCATGAGATGATAAAGAAAGATGCCTTACCATCTGACTATTCACTGAGAACAAGAAGAAATAATAGCAATAGCTAGGGCTTACCACGAGCTCCCCATGTGCCGGGACCTGGACATGAATTTTATATACATTATCTCATTTAATCATTACCACAATCCTGTAAGGCTTCACTCTTATTGTCCCCATTTTTCATAAGGAAAGAACGTGGGGAGGAGGAGTGGAGAGTCCAGGGTACTCTCCGTGGAGTGCCGGGCCGAGTGGTGGGACCTGAATACCCATAAGGAGCACAGAAGTATCAGGGCATCTGTACAAGCACTAAAGGTACGGGTGGGAGCACTGGAGACAAGGCTTATGGGTTTTACAAATTCTCCTGGAGGCCATATTTTCTACAGAAGTATTTGCTCAACTACATCTTAGTTGCTGGTAAGTGTGGAATGAGTGCAATTTGGGGATATTGGAAGGAGAAGCTGAGTTGAGCTATAAGTGGGAATTCTACAGTTCTGTACGAGAATGAGGAAGTGAGTGCTTCAGAAGTGCTGAGGCCATTGCAATCATACAGTCATATGATTTTCTCCCAGAGAGGGGTGTAGGTAATAGGTTCAGTACTCCATTTTACAGTCCTAAGAAAAAAGTGATTTGCTCATGTTAATTCCACCAAGAAGGGAGAAAAGTTAAAAAGGGAATCTATTTCCCTAAATTTAAGTTTCCTAGAGACTCTAGTATTCAAACCCAGATTCTGGACAGGGAGAATAAGAAACTGATACTGAGAACCTTGAAAGTGAAACTCAAAGCTGAGTAGTGCTGGGAAACATAAGTTAAGACTCTTTGTTATAGAGGATATATTTCCGTGACAGTGTGATGTCCTGGAGAAACACTTCCTAAGGAATCCCAGAGCCATTTTCTATCTCAGGTTTCTTTTCACCGAAGCTTGAAGCTAAAAGTCCATGGCTTCATCAAAGCAGCTCCAAATCCCCAAGGTAAGGTAATTCTCACCTGGAGCCTGTGTGTATTCCTCTATCCTTTGGCTGGGAGCAGTCACCTGGGAATCATTCCAGCAGGTGGCTTCCAAAGTCCAACCTGCTAGGTTGAAACCTGACACTGACAGAGACTCCCTGGGAGCTGCTTCTGAAAGCTAAACCAGGAACCAGGAAATGCTCAAGCCTCTTAAGGTAGAAAAACAGCTGGGCTCTCTCGGAGACAGAGCACCATGGGAAACCGGCTCTGCTGTGGGAAAAGCTGGTGAGTAGGGGGCAAGGGGAGAGGGTAGTGACATCTGTGTGGGTAGATGTGGAGGCCCTGAGAAGAAGATAGAGCCTGCAGATAGTTCTTTGCCAGCTTCCCACTGCCACCTTCCTCTGCCTGGCACCTCCCTGTGCCACCACCAGAACAGCACCTCCTTCTGTGCTCACTCCTTTTTAAGTGACTTCAGAAAACGCAGCCAAGCCAGCTGTCAGTAGAATGCCCAGAGCAGGGCTGGAATGGTGAACTGTCATTGTTTCTCTTTGTTCTTCTGTTCCTCTCCTTTCCCTTCTGTCCCTTCCCTTCTTCCCCTGATGATGATAGTAATTGTAATATCTGATGGCTTACTATTCCAGCCACTTTACAACCTCATTTAATTTTCCCAACAATTCTATGAGGGAAGCGGCCTCACTCTTCCTCCTGTTTTTACAGCCCAGAAGCTGAGGCTCAGAGCAGTTGTCTGAGGTCACGTGGCTCGTAAGCATGTAAACCAAGATTCCAACCTAGATCTGTCTGACTTCAGAGCCCATTCTTTTAACCACTGCATAACGCTGCCTCCCAAATCAAGCAAATCAGCGTTGGAGAAATGTTTATTTCAAAGGGCAGAAGTCGGGCCAAGGAGACTACCCCTGGAATATTTGAATACAACTTTCACACTTATTTGCTGTGTGAACTTAGGCAAATCCTGTTACTTTTTGTCCTCATATATGTAATGTAGAAATGTAGATAACATGACCTATGTTGTTTAGATTACAGGTTTGAAGAGCAGAGGACATGAGAAAGCCTCTCTGTAAATTAATTGTAATGTCTTTATTGTTCTTTCCCAGAATAGTCATCGCTATAAACCCCTGGGCTTGGTTTCATACAACCAGTGCCTTCTTAGCTATAGCATCCCAACCCTGGGATAGTGTTGAGGATATCTTGTTTATGAATAAAGTATCATTATATTTAGAAAGATAGGTGAGGCACATTGTAAAGGGCACATGATTTGCCATCAATATACTGAAGTCCTATTCCTATTACTCATTCATTTATTAAACAAATATTTTATTCAACACCTATACATACCAGGCATAGTGACCGATGCAGAATACATAGTAATAATAGGAAATTTGGTCTCTGCCTTCTTGAGTTAACATAAAGTTTTAGGGCCTTAGTTGATCCATCTGTAAAATGGGTGGAACAATAATACGTGCTTCCTGCTCTGCTGTCAGAATTGAAAAAAAAAAACCACTTTTTAAACTCTGAGATGGCCTACAGACATAGGAAATCTAGAAACAAATAAAAGCTTCTAAAGAAGGGAGTGTAACAGCTTCTTTTACTTCCTTTCTTCCCAAGTCTTCATCTTCTTCATTTTCAGTTATTTTTTCCTCTGATGGTGGTAGGCACAGTAGTCAGCGTTGACTGACACTCGTTATATGCCAGGCAGCTAGCTGAGTAGCTTATATTTATTATTTTACTTAATTCTTACAATAATCCCATAAGGTTTAGGTTCTATTATCATCCTCATTTCATTGATTAAAAAAATGAAAACCTAATGAGGTTAAAAACTTGCTGAAGGTCACACAGCTAGTCTGATAGCATCAGTCTGACTTTAGATCCCAGCTAGAAATACCTCACCAGATATTCCAACCAAAATACAGGGTAAAGCAAAAGCAGGCTTACAGTTGTGAGTCTGCAAAACAGTTTACTCTTGTATTATTATTTATTAATTATTATATTATTTTCCATGTAAACTTTTGCCCCATCCAGTATATTTTTTCCTTTTAAAACATTAGTAGGACTGGGTAAATATTATTTCCTTCTATTTCTCATCATCTCAATAAACTTCCAGAGACTTGAAGATACTATTACAATTAAAGAGATTTTTATTTTAAAATACTTTTTTATTACAAAATAATATATATTCACGGTAGAATATTTGGAAAATACCAAAGAGCAGAAAATAAAAGTGTATGTATAAGCACCCACAGATGACAGGAACATTTGAGTGTATTTTCATGTAATCTTTTTAAATGCCTATGTGCATAGTTTTAATCCCAAAACATATCTTATTATCATTTTATTAACTTAATAAAGAGTAAAATTTCCTAGGCTGTTAGGTGTTTTTCTAACATCTTTCTTGAAAGGATGTGTAATGTTCCATTGATTAGAGATCCCATTTTTTCAGTCATTTCCCAATGTTGGGCATTTAGGATATTTCCAGTTTTGGGCAATTGTAAATAATGCTACAATGAGTATCCATATTTGTACCTGTCTGATTATTTCTTAGGATATGGAATTGCTACATCAAAGGGTACACACATTTGTTTAAAGCTTTTTACACTTAGTGCCAATTGCATTCATGAAAGACTGCACCAATTTTTACTCCTGCCAATATGGGAGAGTGCCCGTTTAGTTTCCTTAATTCTAAGCTAAAAAAAAGTCACGTCACCTATAAGTAACTGAATAGTCCATTTGGGTTGTGTCCAAGCATTGTGCAATATCCAAATTCTGTGCAGGCCCCATTTACTTTGGTCACCCAAGTCTGTGTTATTTTAGAATTAATATTTTCTTTATCCATTTAAGTAAAGGTGAGTAGGAAGAGAATAGTGACAAGGGGCAGGGATTTAGAGGCTAGGATAAGGCTCTGGCTAGGCAATGATAAGAGAAAGGAAGAACTGAAGTGGCAGAAGAGGAAGGAGAAAGACCCAGAAGTAGTTTCAAAGCTTTTCTTCTGGACCTCCTGTAGAGTTCAGATGGTGACTCTTAACTGCTTTCAACTCAGCTAGCTGCATTAAAACCCAAAGTCAAACCAAAACACAAAGCTCTGTCAGATTTGTGTGGCAAAATCCTGAATTTTGTCACAGTAGTAAAATGGACATGATTTAGAAGTTTCCCTCTCTTTTTAAGGAGCAAAAGAAGGAAACTTCCTTGGGGAGGCAAATAAGGTTGGCTCTGGGGAGAGCTGGAAATGTACTAGCAAGAAAAAGCGTCGAGTAAGCTCCGAACTATTCAGCCTATTTCCTCAGACAAGTGTTGCTTCTCTGGCCATCAAACAGTTGACAGTCACATAGACATACTGGCTCCATGGAGGACCCCAGGGACTCAGAAATGAGTATAAGAGGTCTGTCCTGCAGCGAGGGCAGGGCAGCTGAGTCACTCCCTGAATTCAGAGCTCCCTGTGCTATGGGCCTTAAAGGTTAAACATCTCTCACTTTCTCTGTTAATTAAAAACAAGGACAGGGAAGCAGGGAGGGAGGTAACCTGTTAGGAAAGGGCTTTGAGGACTCAGACCTAAGTAGTGAGTGCTGGTTGTGGCAGCTTCTGTGACTCCTGGAATGAGAATCCTAGACTGGCAGAGACCCCATAAAAGGCAGTGAAGCAGAAGCAAAAGGGTCTTTGAATACAGGAATATCCCACTATTTGGCAGGTTTCCCTTACCCTCTGCTGGAATTAGCCTGCTAGACAATCCCAGAATAGTGCTCAACCCAGCTACATCCCTGGCATGTAATGCCTGCTTGCCTGAGTCTGTATTTCGGGTTTGGTTATGTCAGTTGTACCACTCCGCCTTCCAGAACCATCCCTTTGGGAGAGATGTGGTACCCTTGATAAATGCTTTGGGGCTAGTTCAGGGTGACTCTATGTTAGAGGGAGGTGAGGGAAGATCATTCCAGAATGTTAGGGAGATCGCAGAGCAAATGGTGAAGGACAGAAGATAGAGGCCGGGGCTCTTACATGTGGGTGATCTGTTTTTCCTTTCACAGGAGCTGCCCATCAGTTTTCCAGAGGAAACAGAAAATGGGTAACTGGGGAGAGAGGGATTGGGTGGGGTGGGGGCGAGAAGCAAATTAGAGAAGATAAGAGAAGCAGTGTCTTTGGAAAGAGCATAATGGTGGGAAAGAGTAGTGTTGGAAAGGATAAAAGAAGACAGTGCACCACAGAGAATCTTTAGGTTACTGGGCTCAAGACCAGCTCTGAAACTTTGGGTCTCATCCTTTCTATTATCTCAGAATGGTTGCTCATTCTTTCATTCATCCAGCAAATATTTGCTGAGTATTTATATTGTATGTGAGGCACTGAAAAATCCCAAGGAGGCAGAGAGGCACAAGAGGAAGGACACACAGTCTCGGCTCTAAAAGAGTGGAAAATCAACTTTGAGAGATAGATATGTAAACAAGTAGTTGTAATACCATCTACTAGTGCTATAATAGATATATGCTCCTGCTGTGGGAGAATGGGAGGAAACAGTGATATTGAAGAAATAATAGCAAGTTCACAAGTTAGAAGAGAAGCAGGGGAGGAGAGACTATTTTAGGCAAGGGAATTATCTCATGCAGAAAAAAAAAGGAAGAGAGAAGAGAATGACTTGATTGAAAGAGACCAATTGTTTGGTAGTTGAGCACTTACCACACTTCACTGTAATTAGTCTGTGTGCTTATTTGTCTCCCCTAGTAGAGTTAAGCTCCCTGAGGTAGAAGAAACAGCCTACTCACTCTTCTGTTCCCACAATGTGGCACAGAGCCGGAATCTAATGGGGTCTCAACATGTATTTGTTCAACTTGTTAGGGACTGGTAAAAAATGGGGATGGAAAATATTATGGGCAGGGCCAGACTGCATTCCCTGCTAAGGAGTTTGGATGTGGGAATGATAGAAATGGAAGAGAGGAGGACAGATAGGGAGATTAGTTAGAAGCCCACCATAATAGAGATTTGAAGAGGGCTGCCTCAGTAGAGACAGGGAAGAGAGAAGGGATTAATGTTGGATTTCCTCCTCTCAGGGAGTCAACCAAGACGGACACTGAAGCAGCAACAACAGCAGAAGCAGAATGGCACAAAGGTAATGACGGCTTCTGTCCCTTCCCAAGGGCTGCTCGGACATGGGATGCCAGGACTTGGCTTTTTCACCCTGGAACAGCCACATCTCAGTCATCTGTAGAACTTGCTTGTTCAGCCCATCCTCCTTTGCCCTCCTAAAGGAGCAAAGTGAAGGGACATCAGTCTAACTGACCCAGCATTAAAGGTAAGAGCCCAAGCCCAGCCAAGAATCTCTCTTAGTGCTACCTATTCCTCGCAGGGCCATGACGCGACAAGACACACATGTGAGCGAGTATTGGAGCAGCCTGTGTCTCAGGAGAGGAGCCAAGGCCTCAGGTCAGAGGACAGCAGCTTACACTACGCAGTCATTCAAGTGTGCAGCCACATCCAGCCACGCTCTGCCAAGGAGGTGAAGCACCTGCAGTTAGAAAATGCGACGGAGTATGCCACCCTGTCCTTCCCCCAGGCCACACCCTGCTATGACAGCAAGAATGGGACACTAGTGTGAGCCGTTGTTAGGAAGGACTGGTTTCCATCACTTCACCACTATTCTTGTGGGAGGATCTACTGCTTTGGGGAACTGGGTGGCAGCCCAGGAATGGCAGCCACATTTTAAGCTTCAAGAATTCAGGAGCCCCTGGAATTGTATGTCCCCAATCTTGCTCTCTCCCCATGCCTATCTCTTACTTGCCACTGTTAGGTTGGAGTTGTATTTGGATTAGCCAGGGGTGAATGGAGTTGCACAAAATGAGGGGGCTACGTTGAGTGTGCAGGAAAGTTAGTTTTGAGCCCTACCTTTGCGTCTGCTCTCAAGGAAAGTGCAGAAAAAACAGGTTAGCCCTTCAGAACTTGAGCTGATCTTGCTGAACTTAATTTAATGCTTAATTTAATCCCTTTTACATACCTGAAACTCCAAAGGTGAAGAAGAGGTGCTCTGAAAAAGCATTCTGGGCTTTTGTACACAGCCCCCAGGCCTGGCTTGGGCCACTTCCTCAGTGGCTGAGTCAAGGGTCACTGATCTAAACAGACAAATAAGGGCAGGGGCTGAGGCGTGGAGGAAGCATTTCCTGACCATCCACAAGGACTTCAAGTCACTGACACTGACAGCACTATGTGGCCAGACTTGGCTCTTGAAGGTGCTGAGCCGCTAGGAACAATAAATCGCATACAGAAAGTGCCTGGTGCGTTTTCTGGGGCGGGGATTTGCGGGCTCTACGTAGCGGAGATGCAGCGGATCTCGCCCCGCCTAAGGGCGGTTTGGAAGTCCAGCAAGTACCGAAAGGCCGGCCTTCGCGCCCCACTCTGCAGGCCTCGGCTGGGGCGGAGCGAGGGTGTGGTTTGGACCAACCCGAGACGAGTTCCCACTTGCAGCAGCGGGAGCTTGGGGGGGTTGGGGGGCAGGCTCCGGGTCCGTAGGAGGCGCCTCTATCCAAGCAGGACATCGGGTCCTGGAAGTCAGAAGTCAGGGTCCAGGCCGACCAGAGGCGGGTCAGAATAGACAGGGGGTGGGGTCAAGGCCCGCGAGGGTGGTGAATTGAGCCATTAGGAGGCGGGTCCGACGGGCAGGGGGCGGGGTCGTCTGTGGCTGGCTGGGGCCGGCTGGAGGCGTGTCTGCCGGCGGCCTGCTGCCGAGTCACCATGGCAGCAGAACGCAGCCGCGAAGCTGCCGAGGGAGGAGGCCCTGCTCAGGAGAACTGGGGACAGAGATGCAGAGCCAAGACCCACCGATGATATAAGAGGTAAGTGCTGAAAGGCGACGGGTTATTGGGAAGTATTATTATTGCCATTTGAGCGTCCAGATCAGGCCTGGGGACACGCGGAGGGTCGAGGGAGGGGTGAGAAGAAGGAGGTGGAAGTTTCGAACCCGCTCTGAGCCTTACGGGTTCTTAGTGTGCCATTCATGATTCAGACTTTCAAAACTTGGAGACAAGTGGTAATGCACTCCCCTTTCTCAATCTGGACACCACCCTTCCTAAATACAGCTGGCCCTCGGTTTGTTCCTGAGAGGGATGATTCCTTAAGATAGATAGAGTACTTACTGAAAATGGAATCACAGCACAAAAAAGTTGGTAATAATAATGTCGACTTTATAGAATGAGAAGTTTAATAACTCAGAATGGTACATAGTATATAGTCAAATGTTGGCTGCCATTAGCATCGTTGTCACTATTTTCCCGGCCTATTCTCTGGCACAGACCTTAGTGCAAGTGGATTCAGAAGAAACGGCTAGAAAACTGCCTCCACCACTAATTGCAAGAGCCTATTTGCTGTTACTTAGGAGTAATAAAATGAACTCCATTTCTAGGAGCTCTTTACTGTGACGGTCAAATAAGATGATGTAGGTGATAGCACTTTGTAAACTTAAAGTGCTATATAAAAATTTCTACCATAGAATAAAACGATATCTTTCTAGTTTAATACTTAATTTCTGAGGATGAAGGGAAGTGCGTGTCAGGAGCAGAGCTCCCAGTATTTTTCCTGATTGTCTGCAGAATCCTTTGTATAGTCTGAGACTGATAAATGTAGGGAGGAGAGAAAATGCATCCTTGGTTCACTAATGATAGGGAAACATTACCTTTGACTTTATTACTAATAAAATCGAAGTGACTAGTTTTAAAAATGCTATTGGAAGAGCCCTCTTGTGGTTATAAGATCTTGGGCTGGAGCTCCTGCTAACCAGCTTCCTATTTCTGATACTTCTGGATGATTTAAGTTGGTAGGCTTGAAGCAGGGGCCTGACCCCACTAGATTGTTTTAGCTTTTGGAATTTTTTTTTCTGCCCTCTATTTTTACACATTTCTTCCTCTTTCTATTTCAAGGTGGCTCTGATCTGGCTCTTCCGGGAACTCTGAAGATGGGAACCCATGTGGTTATGAGACTCTGTCACTCCCTGCTGCCAGCAGAGCCCTCTGTAAGTTTCTGGTGTATGGTTTAGAGGAGTGTGACATTATTAATGGATTTTCAGTATAGTTCTACAACTGGGGGATTTCTCCATCAGGACACAGATCCTGGAACTAAATTGTAATATATTTGCTTTCTTTTCTTGCTTCCCTTTCTTATGGAAATTCTAGCTGACTTCATTATCTTTATCTGTAATTAATAAAATCAGGCAGAGGTTAAAAATGTCTAGCAATTTATCAGAACATATGCATTGTTTAAGAGATTTATATAATGTTTTGTAAAAACGAACATGTTAATTATAGAGCATTTGAGAAATACTACAAGCCATGATTTCAAAAACCATAATTCTCCCATCTGGAAGCAATCCCGGTTAATATTTTAGAATGTTTTCTTCTAGTGTTTTTCTCCTTGTCTATACTATTTACATATTTGAGGTCATATGCACACACTTTTTGACTTTTGCTTTTTAACTTAATGTTTATAAATATGAAATTGTTAAAATTTTTGTTTTAATGGGGGTGCAAATGTTTGGTAAACATTAAAATGTCTGTAATTTTGTTGACCTTTCCTCTGTTGTTGAACTTTTAGGTTTCACTCCCCCCATTGCAAATAAATAATTGATTTCCTCATTTAAGACTTTTTCTCTTAGGGTAGAGTTCCAGAAGTGGAATGTATAGGTCACAGGATGTGAACATTTTAAGAATAAGTTACCTTTGAAAAGAAGAATTGTGGTGTCAGATTTTATGTACATCCTTCAGAGGGCACAAGGACATTAATTGGGAGATAGAAAGGTCCTTAGTAGACAGCTGGCTACCTCTTGCAATGTGACCTTGGGTCCCGCGCAAAGACTATTTCATGATAGTGTAGTTAATAATGTGATGCCCTAACACGTTATGAATGACAGCCCAGAGGCACAGGGGCAGGCACTTACAGTGTTTTCATAGTAGAGAAACTCAAAGATCAGTTCCCAAATATCCGCCAGGTGTCGCTCGTCTTAATTTAATTTTTACCTGCAGGATAGCTGGCAGGAAACTTTGAAATGTAAATTTTTAAAATTCATGTTGAATATATTTGCATATCTGCTTTGGTACAGTTTATATTAAGCACTAGCATCTGGTGATTACTTTGGCAACATCCTACTCTAGTCTCTCACCATTCTGTCTTTTTTTTGTTTTTCTACCCACTCAGCCTGTTACACTCACTTTATACACTCTGTCCCTACATAATTAATATTGGAATCTCAGTTTTACTAGTCTTCACTTTACTATTCTTTTTTTTAGTCCTGTTTCTTGCATGTGTGTGTATATGTGTATATATTTATGTATAACTGAGTTCTTGAAGTTTTTGCTAGAAGAATAGGACCTGGCATATAATAGCATCTAATAGGTGCTCGACATAAAATTAATGAATGATTAATGAAAGAATAGATTGATGAAGAGAGGGAACTATAGAAGGATACCAGAAATCATTTATATTTGTCTTGCAATTACAGTAAAAGAGACAAAAATACACATTCTTAAGTAACTATAAGTGCTAAATGATATAGATGGACTGTGCCATGACCTTTGAATTTTAAAGAGAGGAAGATTCATTTATTTATTGAGCTAATATTTATTGAGTGTCTGCTATGTGTCAGGACATATTCTTGGTTCTTGAGATTAACCAGTAACAAAACAGATAAAATTCCCTGCCCTCATGGAGAATTTTACATTCTGGGCAGAAGGATGCCGACAATAAACAAGTAAATATCTAATATACAAGATGGCAATGAATTCTAGGAAGAAAAACAAAAATAAATCAGCCTTGGGAGCGCTGGGGTGAGAGGATGTTGTCATTTTAAATAGAGTGCTCAGAGAAGCCGAACAGCTAACATGCCATTTGAGCAGGAATGAACCGTGAGTTATGTGGGAGATGAGTCTTTCAGACAGATTACGATCAGTTCTGCCTTGATTTAACCAAACCAAGAATGGTCAGAGAAGTTTCACAAGGAAGTGAAACTTGAATTAGGCTTAGTGAAGATGGGAGTAACAGCAGTGTGGGGGCCTTCTTCCCCTTCTTAGCACTCTTGCCAACTGCTTGCACCTCCTTTTTTGTTAGTTGCTGCCCCGCTCCTGGATCCGCCAGCACCATGGATTTTGGAGATCTGAAAAGCCCCACTTGCCTCCAGGTGCTCCACGACTACCTGGTGGCCAAGAGCTACATCTAGGGTTATGTGCCATTACAAGCAACGGCGGCAGTATTAGAAGCAGCCTCTGGCCCACAATCTGCAGACTTGCGTCATACCCTACGTTGATATAATCACATGAAATCTTATGAAAGGAAAAGACCAATGTGCCAGGAATGAAGAAAGCTTTGGGCAAGTATGGCCCTGCTAATGTGGAAGACAAAGTGGAGCTACAGATAGTGAAGACAACGATGACATTGATTTCTTTGAGCCTGATGAGGAGGGCCAAAGCAAAGAAACAAAGAGGCTAAGAGAACACCTTGCACAGTGTGAGTCAACGAAAGCCAAAGGCCTGCACCGGTTGGTTGCCAAGTCTTCCATTACTGGATGTGAAACTTGGGATGACAAGATGGATACGGCAGAATTAGAGGAGCATGTCAGGAGCATTCAAGCAGACAGCTTAGTCTAAGTTTCTTCTAAACTAGTTCCGGTGCAGTGTGGAATTTAAAAAATTCCAAATGCATTGCATAGCAGAAGACGATAAAGTTGGAACAGATATTCTGAAGGAGTGGGTCACTGCTCCTGAGGACTATGTGCAGTCCATGGGTATGGCTGCTTTCAACAAGATCTAAAACTCATCATGGATCATTGTCTTTAAATAAAAGCTTGAAACATAAATAAATGAATAAATAAGTAAATAAAGAACTGTGGGGCATTCTAGGCAGAGGGACAGTCATGAAGGCATGGAGGTGAAAATGAGCCTTGTAAATCTGTGAGACAGTACAGAACCTGCTTACCTGAGCCTGGGCAATTTGAGGGGAGGCTGGGAGTAAGGCATTCATATCTGACATGCTAAGAAGAGGGAGTGTTTAAAGACATTTGAGCAGTCTGAGGAAGATTAAGGGGTGCGGACGGGCAGAAAGGCCTGGAGACAAAGAGAGCAGTTTAGGAACCAGGACACGTTTGGAGACCTTTGCTGTAGATATGAGAGCCCTTTTGTGTAAATTTATGCTGATGTCTCTAAGATAAATGCAATGGAAATTCTAAACATACTTTACTGCCAAGAACTTGTTAATGTGAGAAAACAGAAGGAAGATTAAGAAGTTATTGCAGTCATTTAAAATATTTCCATTGAAAATTCTGTTTGTTTATTCAGACTGCCTTTCTGCTTCTCCATAGTCATTAATGATTGCTCATAATAGATGTGTTAAATTTTACATTGGTGTGAACTTCACACACCTTACTTTTATACAAGGAGAAGTCACAGTCAATATTTTCACCAAAAGACGGTTCTGTTTCAGGCTCAAAGTCTTACTTAGGCTAACATGTTATTATCTATATTAATAGAAGTGATGTAAGAGTTTTCTAATATTTCCTCCACTGGCTCCTTCATTCAACTAAAAGCATTTACTGAATACCTTCTTTGTTGTAAGCATCATATAAAAGTGTCGCCTAATGATTAAGAAACTGGACTTTGACTTCAGCATTTAATAGCTATCAGGTCTAGGGCAAATTATCCTCCAAACCTCTCCTTCTTACGTAAAGTGGAACAGTATAAAAAATCCGTTTGTGGTACTTTTGACCATCAGATGAGCTAATGTATCTAAGCACTTAGCACAGGACTTGGCACATAGTAAAAGCTCAATTTTGCTATATTATGGTTGTATAGCTTTCGGTTTGAGTTGGTGAGGCAGGTATCTACCATCATTGTTAAAATAATGCAGGGCTGAGGAAGCCTGGCATAACTTCAGAAACCAGACAGCATGGCAGAGATATGCAGAAAGCAGCTTGCTTGGACTCTTTACCTCCCCTCCCAGGCAGAGTGAGTGACAGGCCTGCATCAGTGCGAATGTTCCCGCTATCCAGAGTGGCTTGCCGTTTTCCCATGGACAGGCACTGTGGGATGCAGATTATTGTCCGAGTTATTCCTAGTTCTTTTGGCTAACCCACGTTGGCTTCCCGCTCTTATGTTGCTATCACAGTAGGGTGGGGTGGGGAGGATGGAAGGAACAGTAAATGTTAGTGCTGCTTAGAGTAAAAGCTAAGTTCTTCACCTGGGTCACCTTGTCAGGCAGACCATGATAAGCATGGTGAACATATCTTCTGAGCCAAAAACCAGATTATATGCTCCAACAGGAATTTTGTGCTTTTTCCAAGTGTGAGAGCAGGCTATATATGAAAATATCATAATTTGGGGAACATTTTAATAGTTATATGGGGACAATGGAACAGAATATTTTACAACTGTATTATCTAATCTTTTTAAGCAATAGGTACTTTTTAAAAAAGATTTTATTTATTTATTTTTAGAGAGAGGGGAATGGAGGGAGAAAGAAGGAGAGAAACATCAATGTGAGAGAGCAACATTGATTGGTTGCCTCTGGTACATGCTCTGACCAGGGACCAAACCTGCAACCCAGACATGTGCCCTGACCAAGAATTGAACTGGTGACCTTTTGCTTGGTGGGATGACGCCCAACCAACTGAGCCACAGCAGTCAGGACTGTATTATCTAAATTTAATCAATTAAAAAATGCCATTTAAATTTTAGGTCCACATTTGTATTAGCCACATTTTTCGTGCTTAATAGCCACATATGGCTAGTGGCCACTGTATTGGACAGCACAGATACAGAACATTTCCAGTATCACAGGAAGTTCTATTGGACGCTACTGTTGTAGAATATGTAGTTGGTATAATTATAGACTTCCAAGAAATAGCCCAATCTTGAACCATATGCCCTATAATAAACCTTTTATCAATTCATCACAGTTGTTCTCTCATCTCTCCAGCATACTGTGAGATGCAGGGCAAATGGTACAGGGTTGGGCTTAAGAGACCTTTGCTTGAGATCCTAGCTCCCACATTGTCTAGCTGACTGACTGTAAGCAATCTCCTAGCCTTGGTCCCCCATCTGTGAAATGAGGGAGTTAGGCCAAATGAGATCAATGAGTCTTTTCCCAGGAATATTGAGCTCACAGGTCCCACTTTGATAAATGACTTGTTTGAGAAGCAGTGACCTCTTGGTATAGATAACAGCAGGAGCTACCTCTGATGTCTCAATTGTTTCTGCTGTGTCCAAAGCATGATGGACTGCCAACCAATCAGAATTCTCTATGCAGGGAACCAACAACTGGGTGCTTGGGTTTTATATCTCTATGCATGTAGATGTGTTATATGCAATTTTATGCTGTTGGAAGCATCATATTCTCTTTTAAAAGGGACTTGTTGCACTAATATGGGTTAGTGACTCACCCCGAGGGTATATGGACTGTGTGATTTGGGTCAGGGGAGTTCTTGGCAACTAAATTCCCCAGATAGATTATGAAAGATAGTCTTCTGACTTGTGGGCTGCTCGGGTTCAGTTTAATTGGTTGTCATGGTTTTCCCCCAGCCTTAGTCTGAATGGAAACCACGGCATTAAACCAGCAGCAGCCACTTAACACCTCTGCTGGCTTTCTGCTCCCTGCTTGCTGTGGTCAGAAGGAAGGTGTCTCTCTTCTCAGAAGCATATTTGTGTTTAGCAACTTTAAGCATTCAGGCAAGATGTTGCTGGATCTGTTGCTCTGGGTAAAGATTTTTCTCTACTGACGCGAGGAGGATGCCATTAGGTTGATTAAGAGCCCTTACTGACTTTTCTTCATAAGGTATTAATGGTGTTTGGGGAGGGAATCTGGGCCTTCTGCAAACTATGAGTGTAGACTCCTAGCTCCTCAAACTGTCTCTGTCACTGACCAGCTGTGTCCTTGGACAAGGCCCTGACCTTTTCTGAGCCTTAACACCAAAACCCTTCCCCTCCATCTGTGATCACAAGGTGTAACATAATACGTAGGCGTGTTCTTTCAGCTTCCTGTTTTCCTATAGAAACAGGGGTATGCACTAAGAGCACAAATGACTGGTGTTCTTAAAAATAAATACGGCTGTGACTTGTATGACTAGAAACAGAGGGGAATAGCTTTGTTTCACGTGAGCAAGTTTTACTTAACCTTGAAAAGTGCCAGGACATTTTTGTGGTTTTGAATTAAAATCCATTTAATTAATTTAAAACATTAAAAATATGGGTTTTACATTTTATTTTATTTTTTTCTTGTATTCTTTCCTCTACCATTTATCCTCTGTATACTCCCCCCCCATCACCACACCGTTGTCCACGTTCATGAGTCCTTTTTGCATTTTGCTCCATGTCTCCATCCCCTAACTCTCCCAGAGCTGTTAGCCTGCTCTCTATCTATGAATGTCTTACACTTTAGAAGTTATTCTAAAAATAAAGTTGTTTTTTTTGTTGTTAAAGTCTTGGCCATCCTTGGTTTACCCTCGATGTTTCTGTTGTCATCCTTTGTGACTTGTTTAGCTCCATTTCAGTTAAATATGACCTAATGCCATCAATAACTAAAGTTTTCTCTTTCTAGCCTCTTTTTTTCTCTCATTCTGAATGGTTCTTTTCTTTCTGTGTTTCTCTCCCTTTGCTTCCCCTTCGTTACCTAACCTCACTGTCCAGGCCCCATATGGAGAAAAGGTTGCTGTTTTCAGCTAGTGGTGGTGGTGGTGGTGGTGGTGTGGGGTGGGGGAACCCTATGATTCACTCCCCTTCCCACCCACCATGCAGTAGATACTTGAGGCCCTAAATCAGCAGATCTTGTGCATGTATGTATGTGTGTGTGTGTGTGTGTGTGCATCGCACGTTCACTTAAACACGCCTGCCTGCATACCCGGTGTGTGCGTGTGTAACTGAAAGCGTATGCACACGCCGGCCCGCCTGCCTGTTTGACGTGTGTGCAGCGCATGGGCGTGTGTGTACTGCGCGAGCACACGGCAGCCAGCCCGCGTGCCCCTCCGGCAGTGCTGTCCCTCCCGCAGTCCGGGCGGAGGCCGCCCGCAAGCGCAGGTCCAGCCTGTGCGCACCCAACTGTTTCTATAGGAACCGCGGCTACGCCCCCGCCCCTCTTGCAGAGGCCTCTGTAGGAGCATGCCCAGAGGAAGCCGCTAGTTTGGCTCAAGTCTGGGTTTCCAGTAAGTGGCTTGGGGGACTCCGGAGAAATCCCAATGCGCTGAACCGAGAGTCTTTGTGTGCAGTGGGAGACGGAGGCGCGGCAGCCTGGCCTGGAGACCCCTCCTGGGAGCCCGGGCAGAAACAATGCTAGCGTGCCTTACCCGGGGGAACTTGCTGGACGTCCTGCAGGAGGGCTTCAATGAGGTAACTGTCTGCTCCTCCCACTTCACAGTTCCCTTCCCCACCCCCCCAACGCTTCCCGCCTAATCTCTGGAAGGGGTCCTCCTCCGCCCCCATCCTCACGAGGACCCCAGAACAATTCGCTTGCAGAGCTCTAAGCTAAGGGGGCTTCGGTGGTGAGTGCTGTGCGGAGAGATGGGTGGAGTGGGAGAAATCCAAAGGGCCGCCTGCCACCACCTAAGTTGGGCATTGACCATCGCTGGCAGCTTACCTGAGCCCAGAAGACAGGACCACAACTTCACAGGTTATCTCCTTCCAGAAGAGGTTGTCTCTGCTCTCCCCTGGGGATCCTGCCCAAGGAAATTCCTGAATATTTGGGAAAGGTGGTCCTTATATTTCAGGAGCTAACAGATAAGCGGAGGGAAGGGTGGGGTGGTATGGCATTGGTAGAAAGTTTGAGACAGGGCAGGGCGACTTGGTGGTCTGTGTGAAGTGCCCTCTTCATGTTGATATTTTTTACTAAATCCGGAGCAATAGATTTCTTCACAACCCAAGGGCATGATTGGCAGAGAGGACCTAAGAGGAGAGAGAAGGCTTGGGTTTCTGGGCCCAATTCTGGGGAGCCAGCATTTGTTCCTTTCTGTTTGAGAGTGGGGAACTGGGGCTCCAACCTGGCAGGCAGCACGGGGGACTGGCTGGCTCGGTCTTTTTCTCTTCGCTGTTTTCTTTCAAAATTCTGTAATATATTCCATTGCCTTCTCTTTTGACTCAGAAAATTCTGATTTAGGACCCTTTTCCCTTTGTGATTTGCTCCATGTCTTTCACGGCTTCTGAGCCCCACCCCTTTGGGTTGCCTTATCCCAGGATCCAGGGAGACACCTACAAGGAGAGCCGGACTGTGTGTGTGTCTTTCTTCCTTCCTCCTTTTCTTTCCACTTCTCCCTTTTCCCCCTCTCTTTCTTAAACTGAAGATTTTTTTTTTAAAAATCAGTTTTTAGTTAAACAGCGAGCATATGAGTACATTCTTTTCTTAAATATGAACGTTACAGGCGAGACCGAGTGCCTTGGCCACCCCTCCAGTCTTGCCTTTTCCCCAGAGGTAACAGTTCTCATGCATTTGTGTGTAAGGCTTGCTTTCTACAGCTGCACTGCAGGCTGTTTTCTTAATTCCTGTTTCTAATTAAGAAGTTCTGCTGCCTGACCTGTCCCAGAGCCTCCTCTGGTCCTGGCCCCTGTGCCCCAGCCTGGTTCCCCGTAGAGGAAAACTACGGAGATGCTATCCCGTCTTAACCGACGGAGCTGGAATTTTCCTTTGGCTGAGGGGTGTCAGCCTTCATTCATTGAAGGGCAGAGTTTGCCTCCTGCCTGCACTGCGGGGATCCTCATCTATGCATCAGCCCTCTTTGAACTCATGTAAGGGGATTGTTAGCAAAGAGCAGGAGGCCACCTCTTTGAGTGCTTCCAATATTCCTGGTTCCTCTTTTCTATGCCTTTGGGCCTCCTTGGTCTCAAGCTTCAGGTGTCTGACTTAATCACCGATTATTGTAGAAGCGCCTTGGATCTTCCTCTGGCTGCCCCAGTTTTAAATTCCGTTGCCAGGTGGCGGGCCCCACCGCCTTCTTGGGAGGGAAAACCAGCAGAGCTAGACCTGCTCCTTGCCTTCTGCTCGTTTTTGCTTTCAGGTCTTTCCACCGAAGAGCCAAGGGGCTTAGTGGTCTTTTTAATGCTTTACTATGCCAATAAATATCCTCTGACCTCCAATTGTTATAAAACATAAGGGAAAGGGAGAATGGGAAAGTTTTCTTTTTGTGGTGGTCATGGAGTCTTCAAAACAATAGACACGACTCTGTTATTATTTCATCTCTAGAATAATGCAGTAATGCCTCTTTTTTCTTTCCCACGTTTGAATTTTCTACGCATCCTGTAAACTTCCCTCCATCTCCCCGACAGGCTAATGTATACTCCATTCCCTTCTTTTTGTGGATTTGAACTCTGACAGCCAATAAGTACTTTTGGTTTCTCTGAGAAATTGACATAATCTAAATAATAGTAATATGTTAAATCTCAAAGGTCCCATAAAGTTTAAATAGTTCTTTTATATACATAATAAATTGAACAGTTGTTTTCACACACTGTATCACATTTAGTGCTACTGAATAATGCTGTGATTAGTTATTTCAGAATTGATGGGGCCCCAATTGCCCTATTCCAGCCTCTAGGGTTGCTTAATAGATCCAGTAATATTCATTCTCTTTTGTTAGAGTCATGTGATAAGGATGTAGGTAGGGACTCAAAAGCCAGTGTCAGAATATGCTTCAGTTCCTCTGAGAAACTCTTTTTACTGAGGCTAAGAATACTCTGTGAACCCAGTCATCTCTGGGTCATAATCCAAGCATATCTGAGCTATTTATCACCTAGATGCTTTTAAGGTCTGTGTAGTTAGGGCTGTGACCTCATTCTCTATGACAGAGAAAACTGCCACAGGAAATGAAGCTGTGGCCCTAATTGGTTAATTATCAGGGAACCGTGCAGCAGAGAGAAATCCTGCCCTATGAATCAGGGCTTCCCTCTGCCTACCGTTGGCTCTGTTCTCAATCATATGCTACTGTGCATAACTGTGCATGACAGAATTTTCTTCTATCACGTTCCCTGAATAAAGTCCTGGTGTCAACACACCAGACACATTACTCACAGAATTAATCCATTTCAGTGCTTTCAGTGCAACCCCTTTTATTGACATGGCCAATCGGCTTTATGAATTTTCCACAAGTTTTGGCTACTGCCACATTCTGTAGCCCACCCTGGCTGTCATCCCCTTTCTCTTATGTTTTGGGCCTGGCCTTTCTATATTGTTTTCTCTGCCACTTAGTATCGATGTCATATGAACATTGTCTTTGGTTAATGTGCCAACACGAATTTCTGCAAGTGTTTTTCTGGGGTCTAGACTTTCTTTAAAAAAGTATTTTGGTGCGTGCGTTGGAAGGTTTTGGTAGGCTGAAGACTATAACATAGCTTGGCCAATAAGCATTCATTCATTTAGCTATTTAGTTCATTTATCGGATGAGGGGATGGGTAAAATAATTGAAAAACACCTAGTTCCAGCTTCTGAGGAATTTATAGGGAGAGGCTTACATACAGGTGTACTGAAAAAACCCGGATAGGATGCTTAATGTGATAAGTGCCATGAAAGAGGTAGTGTTTGTGGGGGATTATTGAGATGTGTTCTACTTAATAGTATCATAAAAAGTACCAAATATTTACCAACTTACCTGCTTACTGAAACCAGCCTTTTTTTTCCTACTGATCTGGAAAACATGCATGCAAGTACTCATGTGACAGACACTGAATCACTGAGTGATTGTGTTTACCAAGCACCATGCCAGGCTCTGGAAATAGAAGTCAAAAAAGCACTGAGTCTCTGCCCTAGTGGAACTCACACATCAGTGAAAATAAATAAATGTTCAGAGGATTAAACTTGGGAAAATTGTAGTGATGCAGAAATCCTGCTTGTCAGGCAGAGCAAACCCGTATGTGGCTGGACCGGGAATTGCCTGGGAGACTGAAAGTTTGGGGAATGATTTAAAATGTTGGTCAACAGGAAATCAAGTGTCTGAGCCTTAACCTTTTAAACATATGAACTGGGACACTTTCCTTACCAGTTTTTCTCCATGTAGAAATTTAAACCCCACGTGGAGATTCATCTGCTTGGCAGTCCCTGAGAAACACAGGAAGAGCCTTTGTCTGGCGTCATTCCCACATGGGGCCATAGGATGAGTGAAGAAGGGGATTGGCATGTGGAGCAGCTGCAGCTTATCTCTCCTAAGTGCCTCATGCCTTACATGGGGTAGGATTTGCAACCTGGGGCCAAGCAGCAGCTTTCAGACATTTCCACTGACTTCCTCTGTGCTTTGCTGTAGAAATTAAAGGCCAGTTAAGTCTTTAATGTAACAAAGCACCACACTCACCAGCCTTCTTTTTTCTGTCCTGACTGATTTCTCCTCTCCTCACCCAAGCTCATTGGCTTTGTTCCCACAGGAGTCAATGCCAGCTAAACAGATGCTCCCTGGCAGCAAGCTATCATGCAGCATTATGTGATGGTGAGGGATGGCCTGGCCAGGCGCGTGGAGCAGCGATAGGGCGCTCTTTGCCAGGTGTCACTCCCCTGTGACTGGCCTTGTTGTTAGGCTGTGAGGACTCAAAATAGAAGGAAACTTTCCTGAATGCATTTCCCTATTTGTTATCCCCACACCAGGCCCTATTTAAGTGGTCATGGACATAACCTTCAGTGGTCAGATATGGTAGGGGCATAGGGAACCAATTCCACAGGCACTGAGGGTGGGCTCCACGCCCTGTTTTTAGTAAAGAACATGCGTTGGTTATACAGTGATACCTCATTCATTCATTCAGTCACAGGCACTCATTGAACACTTACCTCGTAACATGCACTTGTGAAGAACAGAGTGTTTACAGAGCTTGTGACTGATGGAAATTTAAAAATAAGGTTAGAGGTGAAACTTTTCAGAAAGTCTTTAGGTTTTTACTTTCTGGTATATTATCCTTTGACCACTGGGCAGAACACTAATACAATGAGCCCTTCCCATGTAGGGAGGAAGAAGGTTAATATTTTTACTTGTGAACTTTATTTTTACCTAATTAGCCACCAAATTCAATGAACAAGTAGCCTTTCCTGGCTAAGTAAAGGCCTGAAGGAGTTAACAGGAAAAAAAATATACCATATTACATTCTTTTACTGGCAAAATTTAGGCCAGTAATAGCTCAAGGTTTCCAAGCCTCCTGCTTCCTCTCTGTTTCTCAGCAGCGGCCCCACCCCCACCTCCTCAGCTTCTGCTGCTAGACTGTGTCTCAGAGTTCCAAACAGGTATCTGGTTTCACTGTGAAACTGATTTCCTTCCTGAGCCACGCAGGTCTCCTGAGCTCCCCAGCGCGCCACAGGAGTCCCTCTGCTTTCCTGGTTTGCCTTTCTTGCCTGTCAGCAGGAAGCCATAAAGCCCAATCCCTGGATGTTTCTGTACTAGGGAGGGTAGGTCGCACAGACTTCTCTGGTAAAGCCCAGTCAGTGCTTCTGCAACTCTAACCAAACAGGCTCCCTGTAGGAATTCTCTTTGACCTTGAGGCTTAGAGGAGATGGAAAGCAGAGGCTGAGTTTACAGTCTTATTTGGAAGGAAGGTCAGGTCCCAAAGGAAAAGAAAGTTACGTTCGGCAATGGGAAAGCTTTCAAGGTCAAGGTGTCCTGCACAAATTAAGATGGTAGACAGAATTGTCTTTATTGGAACAGTTTAAATTTACGTTGTAGGGTTACTTGGAGTGTCTTAGAGGAAGCTGATGGAGAGTGTGGGGTTGCCGAGGCCTCCTCCCCGTACCAGCCACTCACAGCTTGAGGGTGGTTCAGTCTTGTCAAGCCAAAACCCTGCGCAGATAGCTTCGACTGTTGTTGTGCCTGCTTTTCCCTGAGATCTGACTCAGGGTTATCATAAAAACCCTCAGCCTTTCTAGACCCCTGGGTTCCTTAGGCATCCTTCCAGCTTCCCTGGAACAAGTTAGAGATGTTAATTCTGGATCAAGATTAGCTCTTTGTCGCCACAGGCCCTGTATGTTGATTGTCTTGCTTTTTTTTCTTTTTGGTTGCCAAATGACCTTTAATTGAAATATTTTCCTTTGTAGTTCTTAACTAGCCGGGCATTCCACTGCCCCACTGCTGACATCATTTATGATGTCATGAGGATGGTGGCCATCAGGTATTACCTCAGTTTGGGCCCCTCTGTTCCGAATGGTCAGTTTCACTGTAATCCTCAGACCCTTAGAATTCTTGCCAGTGGAAGTGGGGCTCTTTTGCAGGATCGCAAGCATTTTATGGACCCATGCAGGCGAGACTGTGGTGTGGCAAGATTTATTTGGATGGAAATAGAAGGCTGCCTTTGGGTTCCCAGTGTCCCATATCTTTCCGTCCCACCATGGAAAAAGTCTGATCGTGTCCTTAGCAAGGCTAAAACAAAGGCCGTTGTCCAGAGTTTTTGTTTCATCGTCCCGACCTTAGCAGTCTCAGCCCCTGTCCAGGTAGCTTAATGCTATTCCTGGCTATGCTGCTGTACCCAGGCTCCGTCCCACCTGGAGCCCGCATTTGGAGTCCACGCAGCTGCTAGACCTGCATGGTTACTATGGAGAGAATGTGCGAACAAAGAGGGCAAGCACGTGTTCCCAGGTGGGAGAGAGAAGGGCTTTGTTCCCTGGCATTATATTATCTTGGGCTTGGGAAGGACCAGGAGCTTTTTAAAAATAACCAGCCATCTTCCCAGGTTTTCACAGGCTTTACCGGGCCTGACTTCCAACCAACCCATTGTTTCCCCAGGCTAGACTGACCAGCCTCAAAGGTTGCCATTTTGGCTCTTATTGCACTTGTGCTGACCTCCCCTTGTTTTATCCCCTCCCCCACTGATCTACAGGGAACAGGCCTGTGGTTCCCTGGGCAGTGTGTGAAGCTGTACCTTCCTGGTGAAACAAGCAGGCCCATGCTCCCAACTGACCATACTTAAAAATGTCTGATTCCCTTTGCTTCCCTTCTTTATTAATAACTAGCAAACTATGCTAACATAGCCACCCATTGCTTTGGCAATGTCATCAGCAGTTTGTTTTAGAGACAGACCCCAGCCGCTGATCTTGGGGGCCAGGGTGGAGGAGGCACCAAGTTCCCCACTAGTGTACCTCAGGTATATGAACAGCTTTGATCTAGTTGGGGTTGAACTTGGTGGTGTGATAGAGGTGGCTGGTGTCAGATGAACCCGGACTCGATATGAACAAAGCAAGTAGCTCCTAAGCCTCTTCTGAGCCAAAAGCTGAAAGTGTCGTCCTTTTTTTATTAGTTTGGTTGCAAGTGCCAAGAATCCAGCTTGGACTAGGAGAGATAGAAAATGGAATCTACTGACTCATGGAATCCAAGGAAAGGCTAAAAAACTAAATCGTGGAATGGGCAAGGATGGAGCACAGTCTCAATGAGTATCAAGAACTCAAACACTGATAGGATCTCTCCCTCTGCTTTTTGCCTCTTATCTCTGGTTATTTCTGTGGGTGGCTTTATTTACTTTCACTACAGATGGCTTTTCTCTCTCAGGCGAGCAACGTGTCCTAATGGCAGCATCTAAGTTTTGTATCTTACAACTTTGTCAAAGAGAGGCTGGGAGAAACTGAGAGAGAAGGGTGGTGGGGAAAGCAACTGATTCTATTCCTAAATGTGAGATCAAAAAATTTCAGAGATCTACTGGGCTTGACCAATCATCTTAGCTAGACCAGTCAACTGTGGCCAGTGCAAGGAGTGATATAATAGTAGCCTAGTACTGGGGCCCACCACAGAGTATGCAGAAGGGGCATGTTTCTACAAAAGAGGAAATCTTGTGAGCAGGACAGCTATGCCAAGAACTCTTAGTTACACCTCCAGCTTCCCTGCCACCTCTTGGTCTAATTGGAAACTGATTGTGGTCCTATGGAGCTTCTCTAGCATGTTCAAGATATATTTCTTTCTTTCTTTCTTTCTTTTTTTAAGATTTTATTTATTTACTTTTAGAGAGGGGAAGGGGAGGAGAAAGAGAGGGAGAGAAACATCAATGTGCGAGAAATACATCGATCAGTAGCTTCTCACGTGCCGACAACTGGGGCGTGGCCCGCAACCCAGGTCTGTGCCCTGATGGGAAATCAAACCAGCTACCTTTTGTTTCACAGGCCAGTGCTGAGCCTGTGTATCCAGGCAGGGCCAAGATATATTTATTAATATTTCAGACATTTTCATTTTTCTGAAACTATTATATTTTGTCTTCACTAAATAATTGACTTATAGAATGATACTGCTAGAAGTAAACAAAATTCAGTGGGTTATCCCATACCCCCTGCTAATGCAAGAACCCCTTAAGGGGCTGTTTCACTTGGTTTGCAGGGTGTAGAGTGTTGGAGGGGGCTAGGATCTCAATTTCCCACCTTGGCGCTAACCAAGAATCACTGCTTTTCCCTATTTTACTTATGTGGCTTTCACACGAGTTAAAATTTGGGAAAAGATTCTGAGGGGCCCCCCCACCCCTCCACCCCCCAAAAAGGAAAAAGAAAATGGAACTGCTAGTTCAACCACTGGAGAATAACAGTCTCTTGCAAAAAGCATATAGTATTTCAGAAGTAGCTCTAGTAAAATTTAAAACCAGGGCCTAGACTTTCACTACAGGCCTCTTTTAAGATAACATCCTTGTGGCCGAAGTCGGTGGTGTGGCTGGTCCTCATGAATGTCTGAATCGTCGTTCAAATCAGTTTTTTCAGAGCCAGCAGTAGACATTTAGAGCAGGAAGAGGGTCTTGACCTATCTCTTGGGTACCAAGTATAGATATCTTCCGGTCAAAGAGAAGGCACGCAGTGAGACTTAGTTTAGTGGTTGGCTCCAAGATTAGACTTGAAGGGAAGGGAGAAGAGCTAGTCATTGTAACCCTTAACTTGTGAAGAACAAGAGCCCCACTCAGCTGTGAATCTCTGATCTCTTTGTTAGATGCCATGTAATAGGTGTCTGTCAGCACGCAGACAAACTAGTGACATGACAAAGGACATTCTTCAGTTAAAACTTTCGTCAGTGCTTTCACTGAAGGCATGCTTACTGTTTTTTTAAAGTTACATGAGCCTGGGCAGAGTAATAAATATCCTCAGCCTCTCAGTGTCTGCCAGTCTCCTGGAATGACTTCAGGATCCATGACAGAGACAGTGGAGAGTCCTGGTTCCTTGACTGTCCCCAGTGCAATCAGTGATGGTCCCCAATGCCACTACAACAAGTGCCACTTAGCAAAGCTACATCCTGGAACTGATTCCACAGAATCGCCCTACTCTAGAATCTTGAACTCTGAAACTCCACTCTCTGCTTCAGCCCCAGTTTCACACTCCTCCATTCCCGTTCCACTTAGGGTCAGCGGCATCAAGTTCTCCTCTCCGTACTCTTCTCTATCCTCTCAGTTTATCAGCTCTGCTTTGATTTCTTCTCCCTGGTGCACATTCCAAGATCTGTCACTTCAGAGACACTCTCACCGTCGTCCTCGCTTCCCTGGGGATTGCTGCTTTTCCTCTGACCAGTCCCAGTGGTTTCCTCCACTCATGGTTCAGGCCTGCTGCAGGGAACCACAGAACCTGTCCGACCGATTCAATCACAAAATGATGATTTCCAGCCCTACTGAGTCCTTGGTGCTGTCATTGTTCTTTCCAGCCTCCCACAGGGTCCCTTTCTGGAAGCCTCCCTCATTCTCCCCATTCCTTTCACTCTCCACAGATTAACCACCTCCTTTCTAATGAGTGGAGGGGCAATTAGATTTGGGCTCCTTCGGCTTCCCCCTTCCCCACCTCCAAACCTCCCCACGTACATACCTGTTCCTGCCTCCCCACCACCCGGGGAGGAAGTGGCCCTCTTCCTCTCCTCTGGAACCTTGCTGCACTGTTCACACCCCTCCCCCTGCACCTGTTTCTCCTTCATTAACCCTTTCTCTCAGCCTACAAACATCCTCTCATCCTGAACACCCGCATTCTCTGTTCCACCTTCCCCTCCACCTACCCTTTCTCCTCCCCTCACTGCTTCTGTTTTTATACTCCCTG
>PVJD01010864.1:0-50479 GCA_004026545.1 Mormoops blainvillei
GACTGCATCCTAAGATCTAGGGAGAGCTGAGAAGGGGGTCAGGTGATGCTAGAGGCTATGTTACAGAACATTTTCTTTGGTTTCTTGGATTTACAGCGGTGAGACTGACAGCAGGGAGGCCCGGGAGGGAGCTGGAGGGGGCTGTGTCCTACAAAGAGCCCTCTAGCAATAGCACTGAAATGCACCGATGGGGTCAGGCCCAGGGACAAGCAGGCCAGGGAGGAGGCTGCCGTTGGGGTTCGGGGGACAGATCATGAGGGCCTGAGCCAGGGCCCCGCCAGGGGTGGAGAAAACAGGAGAGGGGGGCAGAGATTTGGGGGGAAGAGATGATAGGAGCTGGTAAGTGGATGGGAGGATGAGAAAGGGTCATGAAAGATATTACCCCCATTTGGCTTAGGGTGAGTCGACAAACTAGTGCCACTCAACATCATCGGGTCCCAGGAGAAGGGACAGGTGTGCCAGGAGCTTAGGTGTGGACACACTGAGCTTTGTTACAATACAAAACTCCCCTTCCTGTCTCCAAACACTACCACCACAAGAAATGCCCTCAAATATACAGATCTGGGCCTAAAATTCCATGCTTCCTTTTCTCTGCCACAATGTGCAGGGTCAACCTTCCCCGGGACCGGCTCCAACTATGAGTCTTCTGGCTGTACCACGCGCTGGTCCGCCCCTCTTCCCAGGGATCGGCCTCGTCCTCCTTTGGACCATGTGCCCCTCCTCCCTCAGCTCACCTCTCATGCAGACATATTCTCTGGGGGCCCTTAGAAAGGACTCCAGGGTCTTTGCAGACTAGAAGAAACAAAAAGCTCAGGGAAACATGCCTCAGGCTTTTCCTTCTCATTAATTACCTGGCTCTGAAAATGAAACAGAAGGAACTTGGACAGGAAGCCCACGGCAGGTAGGTGCCGCCCACTCAAGGGTTTCTATGGGAAGAAGGGACACTCTGCCCCATTATCCTGGGGCTTCTAGGTAGTTGTCAGAATCCGAAGCCCCAAAGTCTTTTGCCTCCTTTACATGTAATCAGGGAACTTTTACTGGTGAGTCTAAGTAGCATCAAATCACAAGACCCCACCTACCTGGCCAAAGGAAGACCCGCTCTGCTGTTTGGGGGAAACACCCAGGACGAGGAGGTGCCAACCCTCACGCTACTGTACAGCCCTAAATAAGTGGCACCTGAGCACTGTGCACCCCCGACCAGCCACGTGAATTAGAATCCTACCTCCTAGCCACTTTCCTCCAAGAAATGAAGGGTTTTTGTGTTCGTGAGCTAACTAGCAACTACGGCGCTAAACGAAATGAAAACAGGAAGGGTTGACCTCACTTTCAACAGGCAAATAATACAGAAGGTTGGCGAATAAGCCACTAGCATTAGGTCAGGTAATTGGTTTGGAGGGAAAAAAAAAAAAACTTTTAAGTGTTTTGTTTTGTTTTTTCAAAGAGGGCTCAGTAATGTTTTTTTCCAAATGTGATTTTTCCCCCTCTTCCATTCCATATCATTTCTCACTATTTCTCTGTTCTCCACACCCAGCTCTGTTTCTGCCTACGATCCCCTTGCTGGCATGCCTAAAAATGAGAAATCTTCAAAAGTGAAACGCCTCTACCATTATCTCTCTGATCATATCGATTAGAATGGCAGTTACAATGTTGTCGACGAGTTTAACATTCTCATAAACTTGGAGATTTGTTAAGAGCAAACTGAGGATTTTGCATTTCTAGTAATAATCTAAAAATAAAGATCTGCCCTCCCAGAACAACCTGAAAAACAGGGATACACACACACACACACACACACACCTGTTTAAAGGTATTTGGGAACTTGATTAGCAAGACAGCCAGCACTTCAAAATCTAGGGTCCCAAAGAGAAGGAGAGACCACTGAAGTGACCCCGGCATGGAGTGGCACTCCCCGCCCCCGCCCATGCGCAGCTATTTAAGGATTTGTCAGCAGTGTGGAATGAGAGGCGCAGAAACTGAACGTGAAGTCGTGGCTAAAAAGCGCCGAGTTCTCAAGTTTCTGAGCTGAGTTTCTGGCAGTCTTATGAGGCTGCGAAGACCAAACGTAAAGCTCAGGGCTAAGAGGGCCAGGACTTGAGAGCAAAGACCCCAAAGGGAAGGGGAGTGTGTGGAGGTGAGTCTGACACTGAGCATCGCATTCACTCTCAAGGCCTGGGCTCATTCCACAGCAGCACGGGGCGGGGGGCGGGGGGTGCGGGGGGTGGTGAGACTCAGCAGCCAAGCAGAAGGCAGTGGCCAGGGTGCCGAGAGGAGGAGGTGCATGTATTTAACTGTCGACTGGACGCAGCAGGACAGAACAGCGATCCACAAGGTCAGTCAGTAGAAAATATCCAGACTGAAGCACGGAGAGGAAAAAGGACAGAAAAATTCAGAAATAAACATAAGAGACACACAGGCCACAGTGAAAAGAATAATGAACTCGTAATGTTATAGAATAAATAATGTTTACAGTTATAGAAAATACCTAGCACAATGTCTAGTATACTCTGTGAGCAATGAATGGTGGCCATTATTATTTTTTCCATGATTTAAAAAATGGTCACTTTGATAGGAAAATCTGTGAGACCTGCCCTACTGCAAA
The DNA here is from genome assembly GCA_004026545.1 of Mormoops blainvillei. Taxonomy (NCBI): domain Eukaryota; kingdom Metazoa; phylum Chordata; class Mammalia; order Chiroptera; family Mormoopidae; genus Mormoops; species Mormoops blainvillei. Next base: position 2,600 of record PVJD01010864.1, read on the forward strand.
ATGAATCCTTATTACACACTGTGCATGTCACGAGAACCTATTTCCTGCTTTACAAGAGAATAAACTTAGGTGGTTTCATTTAGAGTCCTATAAATTAAAAAACAGACAACAAAAATTTAAATTAAAACCAAGGACGAAAACCCTAGAAATAATTTTTAAAAAAATTCTATGAAGAGCACAAGTGACTGCAATGGTCTTTACAAGACAGGATTTACACTGGGAAGAGACAAAACTTTATCTTAGGATGAGTTCAGTTATAAACACTGACTAGACAGAGCTCTAAAACACAGCTGGACTCAGAGACTTCAGGGCTGCTGTCACGAGAGCAGGAAATAAGCAGTGAGAAAACTGTGTACCTTGTTTCTGGAGGTTTCTCAATGAGATTAGAGATTTTAATTTTGACAACATAGTACTTTACATATAGTGCCCGATTATGCAAATAGATATCATTATTGGTCTAAAATGTATGACCCTCGAGCAAGTACCCGTTCTCAGAAATGGCAAGAAAGCCGCAATTACTCTTTAACGGACATAGCTGCATAAATTATCTATGAAAATCACATAACCTCGCTGATGTTTTTTCCTCTTCAAAGATAAAGTGACATCTAGCTGGCTATCTGGAAAATGGTTTGCTTTTGTGTTTGAGTTTGTGTGTGGGGGGGGGAGGGGTTGCTCACATTTACATGTTTGTATGTTTTATGATTTTTGTTTCTTTTTCTCTGACCCATTCCAAAACAGGCAAATGGGCGATCGGACCTTTTGATAGTTTGGAAAAAATTTCCTAGCAGCGGCACGCTACACACTTGTATAAGGTTCTTGCAACGAGACAAGTTAATTACATCACAGATAATTACATGCCTCATCTGACAGCTAAATGTCATCAGCTGGAATGGGCCCAACATGGAGATTATCCAGCCCACTACTCCTCCCTTTCTCTTAATTCTTTCTTCCCATCTCTCATCCTCAATGCCCAAGGTGACTTTAGCAAAAATGTGTCGATGAAAAGGAAACTAACACAGAAGAAAATGCTAAATATGCAACTGACAGAAGAAAATGGCCCGAGCTGCCCAGGCCGGGCTTCCCGGCCCCGCGTGCCCCCGCGTGCCCCCCCAGTGTGGTCTCTCCAGCAGTCCTGCATCCAGTTGGCCGGGCAGCCTCAATCCTCACCTTAATTGGGACAGATGCCCTGGGAGTGAACACTGGCCTCTCTGCCGCCACTCAGTGTGATCTCTGCCTGTCGGCTGAAGGACAAGTAGAAGAATGAGGCAGGGACTGATGTGGCTCAGCTAGTGTGTGAAATCCCTGGAGTGCAAATCTCCTCTCTCTGCAACCTGGCCCACTAAAGCTACCTTTCGAGGAAGGGGACACAATGGAGCCAAGTGCATGTGCTCAGGTCCCACTGCTGGCCCCACCTGGGCCTCTGCTCTTGACGTTCCCACGTCTAGAATGTCCTCCTCCCTGCAAAACATGATCCACCTTCGGGTTCAGCTGCAGGCCGCCCCTTCTACGAGGCTTTCCGGAGGATGCCAGCCCGGCAGCCGCAGCCCCGCTCTGCTCCCCACCCCCAGGGTCCTCATGACACAGTTTGGCACTTCATTATTTTCTGCCTTTTATTGCTTTCTTTCCTTGATGTTAAGGACTTCCCGACCTCAAGAACCATATGATGTCACTCATATGTGGGATATATTAAAACTGAAAGCAACAAATGAACAAACAAGAAAAACACACACAAAAAAACCCCACTCACAGACACATATAACAGTATGGAGGTTACCAGAGGGAAAGGGGGTGAGGTTAGCAAAGGGGGTCAAATATATGGTGACAGAAGGACTTTGGGTAGTGGGCACACAATGCAATATACCGATGATGTGTCATAGAACTGTACACTGGAAACCTGTATAATTTTATTAACCAATGTCACCCCAAATACATTTAATTAAAAAAATAAAAATAAAGTTTCCGAAGCTGGGCCACATCTTAGCAGCAAATAATACGTTTATTGTGAGAGTGTTTTCCATCCTCAACCCCTGCCTGAAACTCTGTCATTACGTGGTTAGCGACATGGGAAGTGAGGGAACACGGTACTCGCCACCGGGTGAGCTAACCCGCTGTTGGTAAGTGGCTGCAGGCCCAGATCGCAGCTCTGCCCTGTGCTCCCTGTGTCTCTTGAACAACACTGAGCATGCGCTTGTCTGAAAGGGGAGTGCAGCAGCAGGGAGAGGGGCACAGCACTCAGGTGAGGGCCCAGGATGACAGGTGTGGGGGCAGGGTGGGTGAGAGGTGGAAGGGGGAGTGGACCCTCCGGAGAAACTTCACGCGGGTTGACTTCAGGCAACACTCGGTTGCTGTGTGCCTGTTCCAGGCACCATGTTAGGCAGAGGGAAGCCGCGTGGGGGGATGCAGGCAGGAGAGTGTAAGCAAAAAGACACTGAGAAGGTGCCCACTCAAGAACAGAGGGAACCTGATGAGGGGGAGTCACTTCGGACCAAGGGCGGGCTAGGAGTGGAGAGGCGAGTCCTTGGAGAACAGGTGACCCTGGAAGAAAAACTACAAGTTCAGGAGGCTGCTAGGGGGATGGCATGGGGGCCACTGTGTCCGTTGGCGGAGATAATATGGAGGCTGAAGAGACAGCTGCTTGTCTGAGGAATGGGGGCAACAGACAAGGTGGAAAGCAAGGACTTCGACGTCAGACAGTCCTCGGTCTGAGGGAACCCCACCTGGCTCTTACAACCCAGGTGACACTGGTCACTTAATCCCCTGGAACCAGCTTTCTCAGGTATGAAACGGATTGCCAGAATCAATCTTGCGTGACTGTTGTGAAGATCAGAGAGGACAGATGTCAAGCACCTTGGAGAGCTCCAGTACTCAGCAAAAGTTGGTGTCATGGTCGTCATCATGGTCATGGTCACCCCCCCCACCCCCCACCTGACAAGGGTCTGTGGGCCAAGGTCACAGGGTGAGGGGAGGGAGGGGCTACAGACAGGGCAGGAGAGCAGGCTGGACCCAGGTGGAAGGGCCTCTGAAACCAGGTGAAGGCGCTGATTCTTTCGGGGGGCAACAGAGGCTGTCATGAATTTTTAAAGTCAGCTTTAGGACAAGGGCCCCCCGCGGTGATCTGGAGGTCTGACTAGGGATGGAAAGGGAAGAGGGCAGGACCTTGATGTGGCTGGTGCACCTGTCCCCCAAATACATGTCAGTTGCCATCAGCTCCCAAGTGCCTCTTCCACAGAAAATTGTCTGTGGTTGAATGGGAGCCACGTCACCCAGGAGGTTTAATGCCTCCCTCCATCCCTTCCCAACAACAATGACTTACTGGCATGGGGGGTACAAAAGGGGTGCCCCCGCCTCCAGGTGAGACAACTGTGTAGTGCACTTCATGCTCCAGAGTGCCCTGGGAGGCTCTGCCTGGCGCTGGCCTCCAGCTGAGAAACCATCCTTGCTCAGTTCCTCCCCTACTCCTTCCTGCTCCCCTCATTCCCTTCTCCTGAGAGCACCCCTCAATACATCCTGTGCAAGCGAATCCCCGTCTCAAGCTCTGCATCCAGGGAACCTGACTTCACATAGTAACTAACTGATGCCAAAAATTGTGGCAGCAGAAATCCATACTTATATAGACGTACAACATATGAATAAAATATGGACTCAGAGGCAGGGAGGGACAGTCCCCACTTGCTTGACATCTAACCTAAAACCTCTGACATGCCCAAGGGGACTCGCCTGTGACCACCTGGAAAACCTCCCTGACAGAGACGAAAGCACTGGATGCCAAAGAGGTGAAGGGACTCCCCAAGGTTACAGGCCCAGCATTCCTCTTCCCTCTGTACCCCTAGGCTCTATGAAGGGGTGAGAATGCAGTAGGGATCAGAGGGGTGCTGCAGCCAGGGACATCTGAACAAGGTGAGGAGGGATGCCTCCCACAGCCCCACACTTCCCGGGAATCCCACACTTCCACTGGGAAGGAAATGTGGCAGAGAAGGCAGCGCTGAGAGATGCAAATGGTCTCGAAAGTGACCCAATCAGGCTCTGAGAGCACCTGGGTGATGCTGCTCCGCAGGCGACAATTCCTCCCGTTCGGACTCAGAGATGCATGAGGAGCACTCACTGCATGGCGCATTGTGCAACGATCTGTCCTTGTGCCTGTCTCTACCCGCAAACTGTGAGGTCACAGTGGCATGAGGGACAGAAATCTGACTCTCAAGGCAGCTTATTCCACGTCAACTTTGACCTCTATTTTTAAAGAGCTATAGCTTCAGTCCTGGTTGGTATGGTTCAGTGGGTTGAGTGCCAGCCTGCTAACCTCAAGGTCGCAGGTTCGATTCCCAGTCAGAGCACATGCCTGGGTTGCAGGCCAGGTCCCCAGTTGGGGGGACGCGCGAGAGGCAATCGACCAATGTTTCTCTCCCTTTCTCCTTCCCTTCCAAAAGCTATAGCCTCAGAAGAATCCCACCTGTAGCAGTCTTGTTCGTCCCCTGCCCCAAACGCTCTTTGCCATGACTGTCCCCTAGCTGCTACAGGCATTGGCTACTAACAGCGGACATCAGCTCACATCTACGACCTTCTTGGGAGGACTGCCCTTGGCTGAAGGGAGCCATCTCCTCCAGGCATGCCTGCCAGGTTGGGACAGGCAGAAATCTAAGATGAGCCCCAACGGCCCAGGCCACTGAATTCGAGTTCATCAAAAGGGGAATATAATCTGGGTGGGCCTATGCAGGCAGAAGAGGGCTGAGGTCTTCTCTAAGCAAAGGGCTTTGATGCAGGAGGGACACTCTCCTATTGACCTTGAAGAAGCAAGCCACCATGGGCTCTAAAGCTGCAAAGGCATGAACTCTACTACCAACCACGGGAGCCTGCAAGAAGACCCAAAGCCTCAATGAGATCCAGCTGACACCTGGGCTGTAGCTTTGCGGTCCTGAGCAGGGGACTCAGGTGGGCTATGTCCAGACTTCTGACCCACGGAAGCTGTGAGATAATAAACGTGTGCTGTTTTAAGCTGCCAAATTCGCCATTTTTCATGCTGCGAAGAAAACGCATGCCCCACTCCCCAGCTGGCTGATGCAGTGGATAAGCTCTGCCCGCAGGCCCCTGGGGGGATACGCTCTGGGGTGTGTCTGCCTCCAGAGCTCCCTCCTGGGATCAGGCTGAGGCTGGACTTTTCCCGAGGTCCCATCCTTGCTCAGTTTTTCCTCTGCCCCATCCTGTTTCCCTCACTTCTGCGAGCATTGCCCCCATAAACCTCTGGCAGAAATCCCCCACTCCGATTCTGCTTCTGGGGAACCGGATGCAAGACACTGCGTCATAAATTCCATGCTGAATTGGTTGCAGTAACCTCAAAGAAGTGAGAAAAGCTAGATAAAGGGCCAGGGATGACCCAGAACTTGTGTATGACCGAAATGCAAGCAGATCTGCGTCAATATTGGGCGAGTGCGAGGATTACACGCAGGCTATCATGTTAACCATTAGTCTCCATTACTTTCAACTCATGGAGTTCTACTTTGCCCTTCTTTTATTTATGTTCAAACGGAACAGAGCCAGCACTCCATGAATAAGTCTTAGGGCCCAGGGGTGGATTATAAACACAGATCGGCCCCCTGGCCTCCTTAAGGAAAACCTTTTATTTTTTGCTGTTTTAGATCCGCTCAGGAAGCACCTTTGTCTCTGGGACACAAGGCACTGAGGTTTACAAAGGACGGAGTACAGAGACAAAGGGGCTGGGTGGGACCTGACGATCACAAAATTAATAATGAGCTCCTCAGCCCTGAAGAGTTGATGATCCGGTACCGCACGTCACATGAACTACAGAGTTTTCCGTTTGTTTCTTCACTACTTTCAATCAAAATCATATCTTAAACCAGAGGTTATGAACCCAGAATCAAGGGGTCTGTAAACTTGGAGGGAGGAATAAAAGGTACCTCTTTATTTTTATTAACCTCCAACAGAAATTTAGCATTTCCTTTCATTATGAATGCAGACAGCAAACCACAGGACCATTAGAAATACCTGTGACTCCCTTATCAGTTGAAATCTGAGATATTTTCACATCATATTATAGTTGTAGAGTCCTTGAGATATGGTTTATGTTCGTCAGTACTTCAAAACTCTAGATCTCATTACTGAACGGATTAATAAAAAGCAGGTATATTATTACTATATCATAAATGTGGGCTTTCTTTTTAACATTTTGATAGCTGACTTTCAATATAATTGGCTTCTTTGTAATTTTATATACTTTATCCTATGCTCTTAAAAACATTCCGAGAAGGGTCCAGAGGGTTCTCCCAACCGCCAAAGGGGTCCACATACAAAAATAACCAAAAACTCCTGTCTTACTCGTAAGTGACTCATGGACACGGACAGTAGTGTGGTAATTGCTGGGGGGAGGAGGGTATAAGGGGACTAAAAGGTAATGGGAAAAAAAATACAATAAAGACTAAATTTTTAAAAAATGGTAAATGATACAATGAGAGGGTCCATCCTGTGGTTTTTGAAATGCTTCAAGACATGCTTCAGAAACTTCAAAAAGAATCATTATGTTGTTTCAGTCTTCATCGGTTGTATGAACTCACTGGTCTCAGCAGTTAAAAATATACCATCCATTACATTTTATGACAGGTTCAAGGCCTGGGCTCAAAATCACCCCAGAGCCCCTGGGGTTTTAAGAATTTGGTCCTGGATAGATATTTCAGGCCGACAGTTATATGAAAGCATCTGCTTCCCTGTGTGAGCCCTCAGGAGGGGAAGGGTGGAGAGAGTGGCCTCTCTGGGCTACACGTAGAGCTCACTGCTTTTACAAAAAGAATCCCGACCTTCCCAGGGCAGGCCTGTGGCTTCACAAGCCCTGGGCGGGTATCTAGAAAGCTGAGAAGCTTGCCCTAGACCTTGGTGCTATGTGAAAACTCTGAACCGTGACTGAAATAAGAGAGCCAAAATACCAACCCCACAAGATTTCCACGTGACTCCAACCACAGTGGGCCTAGTCGCTCAGCTTGGGGACCAACTGAACCAGTACAATTGCTTTGTATGCTTTGTATGCTTCGCTGCTTTGCAAGCGAAGAAAGTAGCTGCCCTCACACCTGTAATAAAACAAGGTCTTTAAAATTCCAGTAACTTTCATCAAAACTTGGCCGCTCTGGAGTCTTTTCTATTCTCCTTCCTGACACTTGGTTCCACTACTTTTGACAAGATCACCAACAGCTGCTGTCTCGTTAGATTCAGTGGATACTCTCTCTGCGTCTCATCTTTCTTGCCCCTCGCCGCAGTCATCTTAGTTGTATCTCTTCTTGCAGCTCATCCTTTCCTGATTCCCCCAGGGGACAGCTTTCTCCTCCTGCCCTCCCTGTTCCATGTCCTTTTGAGATATTATCTAAACTTGCAGGGATGTCCAACCATTTGGCCTCTCTGGGACACACTGGAAGAAGAGTTGTCTTGGGCCACACATTAAATACACAAACACTAACAGAAACTGATGAGCAAAAAAAAAAAGATTTTAAGTAAATTTACAATTTTGTGTTGGGCTGCGTTCATAGCCATCCTGGGCCATATGTGGCCCATGGGCCGTTGGTCAGACACCCCTGAAGCAACACATGGCATTTACTGGTTGACATATCCCCCCCCACCACCCCGCACCACCAAACTAGACTAAACTCCTTGGGAGCAGAGGTCAGCCTTTTTCAGCACAGTTCATGAGACAAAGTAGACAATAACATTTACTGAGATGTACATGAACTGAAATGAACATTCATCCACAAAAGTAAGGCTTTGGTGAACTTGGGATCACTCCTCTTAAGAAAGGTGGCTTTATTTGACAGACCAATCCTACATGTATTGTCAGTGCACAGTATACAAAGGAACATCTTACTAAACATTTACATAAATCATTACTTTTTGGCTCCGCCATTATTGCCTTTCAGTGTATATATTTCACACCTCTTTACTGCTTTTCAAATCTTCCCTCCTTCTTAAGCTTGGCTATTTCAAACATCTGTAAACTCCAAAGAAACAATGTCATGCCTATCAACAAAAACCTTACTAAAACACTTAATAAATACCATTCATTTACCTCTTAGCTAGAGCTTTGGGTTTACTGGATACTGCGCGATCCCAGTCCAAAGAAAGGACACAGGCATTGGGCTCATATTGGTGGCAAATGGATCCTCTGGGTGAGCTCTACTTTCTCTTTGGTCCCTTCAGCACTGGTACCTGTCACATCTGAGTTCCACTAACATTGGTCAATCATCAATGCTCAGGACTGGGCCACATGCTTTTACAGATGATCTGGTGTAATCTCGCCGTAGGTATTATATTTCTCCCAAGTGGTGAAACTCAGGTTTTGACAAACTAAGTGTATATGTATCATTTCAGAGTTTACTGATATGATCCCAAGAAATTGTTATGGTTGTCAGGAATCACAGCAGAATATTCTGAACTATCACTGCATTTCAGGAATCTCTGCAAGCAGGTAATAAAAAGAACAGTTATCATATCTCCTTCTCATTTCTCCCTCTTCTGTGCGGGGAAGCCTTATTTCCTTTCCCACCTGGCCATCAGATGGAAACCAGGTACAGATGTAAGATGACCTATGAATTTTAACAAAACAATTCGGAGACTAAAAAACATAATGTTCCCCTTGGGTAAATATATGATTAAATAGCCCTGCCCTAAAGAATTTGAAATCTGTCTGAAAAAGAAGGAAACAATATCATTTAAAACAGCATAAAAACAATAAAATACTTAGGAATAAATTTAACCAAGGCAGTGAAAGGTCTCAGATATTGAAGAAAAAATTGAAGATGACATAAATGGAAATATCCTGTGTCCATAGATTATAAGAATGAATATTGTTAAAATGTCCATACTACTCCAAACCATCTACAGCTGCAAAGCAATCTCTATCAAAATTCCAATGGCATTTTCTTAAAAAATATAAAAAACAATCCTAAAATTTTTATAGAGCCACAAAACACCCTAAAGAGCCAAAGCAATCTTGAGAACAAACAAAGCTACATGTACCACACTTGCTGATTTCAACTATACTACAAAGCTATAGTAATCAAAACAGTTTGGTACCAACATGAAAACAGATACGTAGACCAATGGAACAGAGTTGAGAGCCCAGAAATAAATCCATGCATATACAATCAACTAATATTTGACACGGAAGATGAGAATACTCAAAAGGGGAAAAGACAGTCTCTTCAATCAATGGTGTTGGAATCACAGGGTATCCATGTGCAAAAGGATAAAACTAGATCCTTATCTTATATCACTCATAAAAATGAACTCTAAGTGGATTAAAGACTCAAATGTAAGATCCGAAGTGGTAAAATTCATAGAAGAAATCACAGGAGAAAAGCTGCTTGACACTGGACTTGGCAATGACCTTTTTTTGTATTTGACACCTAAGACACAAGCAACGAAAGTAAAAATAAACAGGTAGACTACATCGAACTAAAAAGCTTCTACACAGTAAAAAAAAAAAAAAAATCAAAAAAAATGAAAAGGCCACCTATGGGTTGAGAGAAAATATTTGCAAACCATATATAGAATAAAGGGTTAATATCCACAAATATATAAGAAATTCATATAACTCAATATCGAAAAGCAAAAGAAAACAACAGAGATGAGCCACTCCTGATGTTCCCTGTCCAAATTCCTCACCCATACAAACTGTGAGCACAATAAAACAGCTCTTTTGTATTATTTAGTTCAGGACGGTCTGCTACACAGGAGTAAATAACTGAAACACCCACATCTTGTGATGCATAGTTATTTACAAGTGTAATGGGGGGAAGCCCATGTCATTCTTTGGTAAATCCTCTACCAGAATTTTTCACTTGGCACAAGAATGTGCACACAGGTGTTAAACAATTCTCACTCAGTCATTCAACAAACTCTTATTTCAAATGCCCTCTGCGCAGGACACAGGGCAGTAGGGATCACAAAAATGAATAAGATATCATTTTACCTTATAGGGAAGCTTACAGATATTCTTTTGATGGAGACGAGATCTGTTTACAAACACTTCTAACACAAACTTAAAGAGACACAAAGTGCTATGAAAAGTCATGGAAAGAAGAAGCCCTTCCCTGTCAAATTCAAGGAGGAGAGGAATGTGTGACAAGAGGTGTGCGAGCGGGCGGGAAACAAGACAGGGCTGGGTGAGAGAGGCTGACGGTGCGCACAATCCGGATGAAATAGAGGCAGAAAAGTCCAGTGAATATCCCGCCTCTCAGAGAGGACAGGGAAAGGAGTGATCACGTGATCCCAGTCAAGAATTTGTTCCCCAGCAACTAAAAGGGAAGGCTAATGCCATTTACTTTGGGATAGTCACAAATTTAGGGGGTGCTGACCTACCTCTTAGTGCAGCATGACCTGGAGGGCAGAGCCAGCCTCTGGTCCCAGGAACTTGAATATTTGGGAGCCCATTTCTCCTCCCGGCACGCCAGCCCCCCACCCCCACTCCAGACAAGTAACAATGGGACTTACAGACTCCACTTCAAAGGCTACCCTAATCTGAAGTTTCCAAGAAAACCTCCAACAAACAAACAAATCTTCTAGACTTCAAAAACACACCATAAAAGAGCTGGTCCCGCTAACTACATATAAAACAGTATTTATGTCTTCAATGTCACATCACTGAAAAGTCCAGCAAAAGTCTTAATGGAACAGGGAAGTGTCTCCAGGGACTCTAAATGCAGCACTATCTGCACCAAAGACAAGCTCATGTGAAATGATTTGTAAGAACTGCTGGACTATCTGGGGCCCCAAGGACAAACCTCTCTAAAACGATTCACACAGCTCCGTGAATTATCTGGCATCCACGAACCACATTCTTGATATAACAATAGCCAGAGATGATGAAAAGTTTTTGTTTGTATGTTTTGTAAGTCTTAGTTGGTTGAGCCTTTTCCACTAAATCTCAGACTATTTGCATTGATAGTCCATACAATCAGTTTAAAAGAAAAAAAGAAAAAGAAAGAGCAGGAAAAAAAGTAGTTCACACTTTTTGGTTTTCACCTTCAAACGCATTATCCCAACCCCTTTCTGTTAATAGAAAGAGCTGAATTTTACGTTCTTGAAACAGCATTCGTGCTGCATTTATGATCTCTTTGATCTTGACGCTTGCAGTGGGTAAGTTAATAACACTTCCTATATTGGAAAGGGAAACATAAATGACTGAGGTTCCCCAATCAAAGGAAATTTGGCCATAATCTTTAAAAGCATATTCTGGAAATACAGCCATAAAGAGCCCAAAGATACCCCCCTTACACACCCAAACCACCTGTTTATAAGCAGATCAGCTCACACACGGGGTGTGAACAAAGATGTGACAAGCAGCGAAAGCCGTGGCTGCAACCTGGGTAATTACCTATAATTGGAAATCCCTACTCGGCTTTCTCAGGCCTGGCCGTGCCGGCAGGAATAAAAACAGCTCTCGGGAATGATCGCCAATGGTGAAAACAGGGCTCCCCCAAATTAAAAATGCTCCTTTAAACCTGAATTTTTAACAAAAAACCAGCAGTCCTTTCACAGGGCCCCGGCCACCCTGACATCAGGCCGTCTCCGGGCCACGCTGTTGCTTCTGTCCTGTTTCTGCCCCATTCGATGGGCTCTGCATACCTCATCACTATGATAGATGGCACCCGACATTTTTAACCCCTCTCTTTCCTGGAAAATTGTATTCTAAGTCTATAACATGTAAAGAAAAACAAAGCTGCTCTCCACAGAACATCCATCTGTTACCTTTCAAGTGTCTGTTGCTGTGTAGGCTACAAATGAATCCCCCATATGCTGAATGCTGACATCTTAATTTGAGGGGCAAGACTTGCCCAGACATCGAATTCCAGAATGGGTGAGAGCCGACACCGTCCACACTGACCACCCCGTCTACCATCACAGTCATCATCACCTGTCCTCCCTTCCCCACCTACAGACCGAAAAGAACAAGGTTGGGCCAGTTTTTTGTCCTAACCCTACTTTCCCATCCGCACCGGAGTGACCTTCAATGTCTCTATGGACAAGTGAGCTACCTGAATCCAGGTACCTGCAGGGCCTGGAGTGCACGGCCAGTGCATCCACCCACCCACTCACCTGCCACAGAGCAAAGGTCTCCTGAGAACACTCATGTTCCTGAGGATGTGGGCAAACATGGAGGGTTCATTGGGTCCCTACACTGTGGTCATTAGCCCCCAGAAATCTCTCACGTGGGTCAAGAAGTGGGCATGTGCCGAAAAAAACCTCTGACTTTCGAGTGTCTATGCTCATGGGCCCAGTGTTACACAAATGTCCTCCCTGGGACTGGGACTGGCTGTCCTTCACAGCCACTGCTGGGGACCCGAAGAGACCAAACAGGAGGAGGCCAGAGCTTGGAACAGCACTCCGTGCAGGGCACACGTTCCCGCCTGCAGCACAGCCTTCTCAATGATCCCTCCTCAACATCACTTTATTTATTTATTTTTTAAAGAAGAGAGAATTTTTATATATATATATATATATTTTTTTTTAGAGAAAGAGAGGAAGTGGGTGGGGGGGAATGAGGGGGGGAATGAGTGAGAGAGAGGTTTGTTGTTCCACTTATTTATGCATCTATTGGTTGTTTCTTGTATGTGCCCTGACCAGGGATCGAACCAGGGATGCACAACCTTGGCATATCAGGATGACACTCCAACCAACTGAGCTACCCGGCCAGGGCTTTGACATCACTTTAATCTCACCACATGGACAGTGGTGAAATACTGAGATGGCAACAGCATCCCCTACAAATGTCCGACCAGTCTGTGACCCAGCAGCACCCAGACACAGGAGATACAAATGCCAGTGAGGATCTTGGAGGGCGTGAGGGGGTCCATGAGCTCACAGACTCACAGAACCCTCAGGGCTCAGAGGAGGGCTTTCCATGAGCGAAAACAAGCAAACAAATGACATTCTTCCAGACCTGCCCTGTCTAATACAGTAGCCACTAGCCGCATGAGGTTATCTAAATTTTAACTAATTAAAATACAGTACAATTTACAGCTCCGTTCCTCAGCCACATCCCAAGTGCTCAGTAACAGGGCACATGGAGAACATTTCCACCGCTGCAGTGCCTTCCAGAGAACATTTTTAAATTGGTCTCTCTGGGAACACTGAGACCCTCCTGGATGACAGCGCAGCAAATCTCAGCATCTGCTCGTGGCCGTAACAGAAAATTGCACTTGAAACAGGATATTTCCTTGTAACTTAAGGATTCCGAATGGCCCAAGCTCACTCATGATGAAAAATAGGCTTGCTGTGTTCAAAGCCAAAATAAGTATTATGCGACTTTACCCTAAGAACATTGAGGGTCTTGGGGGGGGCAACAACATAGCAATCCACTGGACTAGGGGACAGTGATGGCCCATCAGCACTAATAGGGTGCTAAAAACACGTGTGGTCTTCTGTCAGTGGGAGAGTGACTGTGGGGAGGTTTAAGGGGCCCTCATCAGGCATTCTCACATTTGCAGCATGTCACACCTACATATTTTATCACACTCCTACGTCACCCACATTTGGTGACCAGAGACATGAAGCTGAAAAGAAAAAAAAAAAAAGGCTCAACCATTCCAAGTTATTACCCCAGTAAATGGCTACATATCAATGACCACACCATGTGATGTTTAACCAGTCGCCCTCCCTCAGAGAGACATTGATGGCAGTCAAGAAACAAAAGCATCTTTTTAGCCTCGGGCTGTAATAAAATGGTGCTCATGTCGGGCAGCTGAGCGATTTTTCCAACTTTGCAGGGGTCCGCCTCCTTTCAATATGAATCATATTATAGCTCAGATAAGCATATGGTCCAGGTTTATAGAGGACTTTATGAATACTTATTCCTTCCAGAGACCACATGAGAAAATACTTACCCCCCTTTTATTAGGGGTGAATGCCAGAGACATTAGGAGAGCTGCCCAAAACTGCACAGTAACAAAGTGGCAGAGGCAGTGTTAGGATTCACTCCAGCTCACCGGGAAGCACAGCGGTTTCTTGCCTGACCTACCACATGCATCTCCTCTCTGGCCCCCTGCTTGTTCTCCTGTCCTTTTTCCACACGGGAGCTAGGGTCACCTCCTGAAAACACAGTGGAACCACATACCCCTTGCTCAAAAGCCTCGCCAGTTTCCCAATGCTCATCTAAATAAACCCACTCATGGAGCACGGCCCACCAGCCCCCTCGGGAACTGGCTGCATGGACTTTTCCACCATCACCCCCTCCGCCCTCCCCTTTGCCCCCCACACTCCAATCATGCTGGTCCCTTGATGCACCTCTGAACACCATCCCTGCCTCCGGACTACCACACTGGTTGTTCCCTCTGTGTCTAATGCTTTTCCCCCAACCCTTGGCATGGCTGACCCCTTCTCAAACATGTCACCCTGGTGCCCTCATAGCACCTATCAGCAATCCATTTATGCTGTTTAGTTAATAAATGATTACTTTCTGGCATTCCTATCAGGTGGGAAGCTCAGCAAAGAGTAACCATGTCTATTTCACTGGCCTCTGAACACCCGACCCAGCAAGACTTAGTAAATGAGCTGAATGAATGAGCAAATGAACGGGACAGGTGGCCGAGTGCTGGCTCACGCCCTGCCAACGGGCCTTGGCGTTTTCATGGACACGATGGGGAGACCCCTCCGAACATCTGAGAACCACTGCACGATTTCCCTCAACTTTCTGAAACTGTCCCTTCAGGGTTTTAAAGGGGTAGGGTGAGAAATACTGAAGGCTACCAAGGACATCTGCCAAAAACTACATCTGCCCGGCTGCTGTTCCACAGTGAGTAAAGAAAAGAGGAGATACTGAGGAAAGGTGAACTGTAACTAAAGGCTGAGCAGAACTGGAGTCACGCGTGATTTCTACACCATTCCCAAACGCCGCACAAAGCCCCCAGTGTGGAAGCCTTCTGGCTGAACATTTGCTTCCCTAAGCAAGGTTTGCATAAATGTTTAGCTCGTGCGTCTGAGTCTTACCAGGAAGCCATGTTTGGCTACCCTCTGGGTATACATGATAGAAAATTAAACAGATTTCCATGCATTCCTTTTGAAATACACCAAAGATGGGGCTGCACGTCTAATAAATCTGCTTCTGGAATTCGCCTGATGACTGGAACTCTCTATTTCCGTAAACTGAGTTTAACACAAAGTGGTAGGAAGCGCAGAAGACTAGAAAAGGTTGGCTTATTAAAGGGGAGACTCAACTCTTCACCATTTAGTTAGCATCTCTGAGCCTAACTACTGGGCTGGCCAAAAAGTCTGTGTTTTTTTTTTCTGTAAAATAAAAGCCACAGTTTTCATTTTCACCAATAACTTTACTGATTTGGATAATCTGAGGATGTTGGATTATCTCCTGCTTGATATGCTGTTGATTGTTCTCGATTAATGTCTCTATTTGATCAATCAACTTCGGCTGGTCTACCTGACCGTGAAGCATCATTCAGTGAGAAATTCCCAGAGCAAAACTGCACAAACCACTTCTGACATGTCCAATCAGCCACAGCACCTTCTCCATACACTGCACAAGTCTTTTTTTACATTTCAGTTGCATTTTTAAATTTCTTGAAATAATAAAACCTAATACACTGAAAATGTTGCAGATTTTCTTCCATCTTCAATATTAAAATGGCTACACAAAAATCCACCAATTTTGATGGTTTTTTAAAAAATGCATGCTGCTATGGCAGCTGTCACAATACAATCTAACAAAATTGTTTCAAATGAAGTTAAAGACAACTAAGCATTACTAGAGCCATCTTACAGAAAGAACCAAACAAACTTTTTGGCCAACCCAATATTACCTACACCTAGCTGTCACCTTCTCCCCAATTCCTTCTCTAGCAAAATCTCAGAGACTTTGGTGACTCCAGATGTCTCAGGAAATAAGTACGACAGATGGGATGTGATCTTAGAAATGTTTGCCCCTCTCTATTCGCTGTCCACTTGCTGGCTAAGTAGCCTGCTTTTCAGTTCCAGCCCAGACCTAAGGAAACTCGAGCAGTTAGCACATGGCTCAGACACACTTTAAAATGGGTAAAGTTCCCGACGGGTTTTACCCAGCACTGAGCTAGCCCCCTCGTTACCCTGCCCCATTCCAACAAGATACGATAATGGTGGCATGATGTGGTGGTCAGAAATCCCAGGTTTGAAGTACACCCTCTCTGAACCTCAGTTCCCTCCTCCAACAAAGGAAGAGATGTGTGCAGGGACATGACCTCGCAGTGTCTGGCACACTGGGTGAAGGAAAACCATCACAACATATTTGGTGAAGCAAAGTCTCCTGTCCCACGGTCCCTTGTCAGTTACTAAGAGAATCACAGAAGTTTCCAAGAAGAAAACTTAGAGATGCTCCAGTTACAGCCTCACAGCACCCCTTAATTCTCAGGCAACATCACGCATCACTTTCCACTATGATCACATAACTGGAGCTTGGCACTAGGTGGGGGAAATACTGAGCAACATAAACCCCGCTTAACGAGGCCCAGAACCTCAAAGACACTGAGTGCCTGGAATATATGATTCTCCATGAAGCAATGAGGGAATTGAAAGGCTGGGTCAATTCGGAGAGTGCTTCAGAGACTCTGCATCCAGCCCCTCACATCACGGGTCCAGAGTGAGACACACCGCCATCGGGGCTGGGTGGCCCACGGGGAAATTCTAGGATGAGTATTTCACCTTCACGGGAGAATGCTAGAGAATGGCTGAAATGACGGCCTATGAAGTAATATGAACCTTTGCCCCAGCTCTGCCAAAAAATGGCTGTGTGGACTGGCACAAATTACTTACCCTCGAAACCTCAGTTTCCTCCTTGGCAAAATTATGGTAATGGTGGTACCATGACCCAGAATGTTGGTTTCGCTTCACTGAGATAATGCACACAAAGCACCCGACATCAAGCCGTTGTCAAAAGAGAAACTGTTATTTACAATGACAGCTTGAATCCATTGACTCTGGAGCTGACCTCACTTGGAAATGGCCAAGAAATGCACAAAACTGGAAAAGCACGCCTGACTTAATAAGAACAAATGAAAGAATTCAAATAAAGAATCTAAATCTTAATACAAAATTCTTCATCTAATGAAAGAAGATAGCATTTCAAGGGAGCCAGGGACTGACTTTGAACTATATTTTTACCAAAAAAGATAATGGATGGATAGATGTGTGATAATGCAAATAAAGCGAAATGTTAATTGTAGAATCAAAGTGATGAGTACAGTTGACCCAATAACGTGAGCGTTAAGGACACTGACCCCGTGACCTCGTGTAGTAAAAAAAATATATAACTTTTGACTCCCCTCAACGCTTAACTCCTAATGGTCTACTGTTAACTGAATCCTTACTGATAATATAATTGATTAACACATTTTGTATGTTATATACTGTATTCTTATAATAAATTAAGCTAGTGAAAAGAAAATATTAAGAAAATAATAAGAAAGAAAATGCATGTACAGTATTTTGAAAAAATATATAATTGAAAAAAGTTACACATGTAAGAGGACAGCACAGTTCAAATGCGTGTTACTTAAGGGTCAGCTGTACATGAGCATTCACTGTGAAAATCTTTAAATTTTTCTGATTGTACGAAATTGCTTAGAATAAAATATTAGGGAGAATAATGGAGGGAGGAAGTGTGAATGCTAGTTTAAAACTCTACATTTATCCAAAAGAAGTTTAGAATCCTTGAAGGAACCCTAATTTATCCTTTAAGACAATCTTCAGATGTCACCACCTCCTCCCTGGCCTCCCTTCACAGCTGGCATGGCGCCTGGCGAGTGTGTGTGAGCACACGTGTGTGTGTGTGTGTGTGTGTGTGTGTGTTAATTACTCAAGAAGTCCACGAGCATATTCTTGTGATATCAGATGAGCTCTCTTCCTTGCCCTTCCCAGATCCCTCCCCATATGTGGTCATTACTATCAGCCTTCCAGAACTTTAACTATGCGTTTTATACATACAGACAAAGAAACACAGGCACTCTTCGTTTTATCAAGCTCCGCTTGATTGCGGTGGAACTGAACGCGTGCTTCTCCAGGGTGTGCCTGTATCCTGCCTTGTGGGGGTCGCTTTAATGTAAACGGTATCGGCTGTGTCCATGGTTCTACAACTTGACTGTCGCAGGCTGGGGCCCGGGGAGGCCAGCTCTGAGACGGTGACTCGCATGCAGGAGTGTAACTAGGGAGTGCCGTTGGGCACTGGGGGTCAACACTTGTAGAGGGGAAGGGGCAGATGCACGCTGGGCAGGCGAAGAACTTGAGCTGTGACGTGGTCTCAGTGGAAGGCTTAGCCAAAGCTATTAATTACTCAAGAAATAACTGAGGATAATATTTATTCATTATTACATATTAGTTATTATTATTCGGGAGTTCTAAAGAGGGAATGACCTCTCTTGGTTTTTCCAAGCTGGGCCAAGAGGCCCGAGCCTTTACTCTTCTGTGAGGAGAAGCCATTGGGTGCAGCTGGCTCCAGAGAAAGAGAGTGATTTGGACAAGGGCAGCTGAAGGTGGTGCACAACGGGAGATGACAGCGGAGGGCCTCAGCTGGAGGAAGAAGTCTCTCATTTTTGGAGGGACACTCCAAAAGTGTAGCTATGAGCTACGTGCCCCAACTTCCACCGTGTTGCTTTTTTCATTTATCTTTTTCTCAACTTTGAAGGAGGATCTCTGAGAGCTTTCTATGTTGGTGCGAAACGATACGCCTGACTCCTCCTACCTGGTGCATGTTAGATTCCATGATATTGCTCCATTACAGCCCATCTAACAAGCTCCCTACTTGTGAACATTTGGGTGGCTTCAATTTTTCTACCATCAGAAACAACACTATTGTAAAAACCCTTGCTCTGAGCATGTGTGCAAATATTTCTGTAGAGAAGATATCAAAAGGTGGAGTGAAAGTTGAAGGATATGAACAATTAAGGTATTTTATGAAAAGGCAAACTACACTCCCATCACTAGTAAATGCAAATGACCATTTCTCTATTTTCACCAACATTTGATATTGTTAATCTTTGGATTTTTTTTGCCAATATGATGGGTGGAAAATGATATTTTATTATTTTGTGTTTCCTTGATCACAAGTGAGAATAAGCTTTTTTGTTTGTTTTTGTATTCCCTAGACTATTTGTTTCTTACTGGTGATAAATGGTTTTCCTTATTGTTTTTTAAAAAGTTCCTTATATATGCTGATTAGAAATCCTTTGCCTACTATACATACATACAGGGTTGGGCAAATGTAGGGTTACAGCTGTTCATATGGAAAATAATAATAAATAATAATACAAGAATAAACTGTGTTTCATGCACTCACAATTGTAAACCTACTTTTGCCCCACCCTGTATTTTATACTAGTGATTTTACTTTGTTGATGGTATCAATTGTCATACAAAGGGGGTTTAATATAATAAAATGTATCATCTATTCTTTATAGTATTGACATCATGTATCTTAAGATCACTTTTATTCCAATCTCATGAATACAGTCTTCTTTTTAAATTTCTCCTATTATACATATAAACGATACATCAGCCTATCAAGTTCCATGGAAAAATCTTTCTCTAATAATGTTTCAAGACAACTGATAGACTTATGTGGTATATCTCTTTATTTGGTCTGATCTTTTAAGACCTTTTTAAAAAATTTTATAGTGTTTCTTACATAGATCTTACAGATTTTTTTATTGGGTTCATTCTTAGATAGTTTATATTTATTGCTATTGTGAATTGTGATTTTTTAAGTGATATTTTCTCACTAAGTACAGAAAAGCTATTGATTTTTGTTTATGGATCCAGCTAAATTACTGAAATCTATTAGTCTAACAGTTCACCAATTATTCTGTTAGATTGTTTAGGTAGATAATATCATCTGTAAAGGATGACAGTACTATCTTTTACCTCCCACTACTTACCCCTATTTTTCCTGCCTTATTACATTGGCAAGAACCTTCACTAGACAGTAACAATGATAGCAAGCATTCTTGCCTATAGTTCCCAGTGTCACACAAATTATTTTTGTATTTAACCTTTAAGTATGATGCTTGTTGTGGGTTTCTGGTTGATACACTTTTTTAAATCAATGAAATTTACTTTACTCCCTAAACTCTCCTATCTGTCTTTTAGCTCTATGATATATGTCCCTCTATTAGTATAATACAATGGGCAGGGACTTCACTGTTTCACTCAGTTCTGTATCTAATTCCTAAAACATTATTGGTTCATAAGGGGTCCACAATTAATGTTGGTTGAATAAGTTGATGGGATAAAAGGATTAAGGTGTTTTTTGTATTGCTCAGTTTTGTTTTGTTTTTAAAACAGCATTTTAGGGATTTTTTTCATTTTTAGAAAACTAAAGCCATCCATTTTGACTTTGAGATCCTGATTAGAGGAAGAAATGCAAGGTCTGACATGTGGCGGGGGGTGTTTCATTAAAGCCTGTGTTAATGGAGTTCAAGTCTGCTTAACATCAGAGATAAAGGCAGTATTGGGTTGATGGTTGGCAGAAGCCATGGTGTCTGGAAATTACCAATTTTCTATCTGGAGTCCTTAGGAAAACTCCTCAATATAAGTACCTTCTAGAGATTGTATGACGCTACCTCAGGAATATGTTGCTTCTGGAAATGACCAAGTTGACTCGTGTCAATGAAGAGTTAAAAAGTGAACTCTGACACTGATACCGCATAGCCATTTTCCCCTTACTGATTTCTGGGAGCAGCACCTGACTGGTTAACAAAGAAGACTTTGCTCTTCTACTTCTCTTTATCTGTGCTTCCTCTTGGCCTCTGCGTTCTTGCCGGCTGAGGGAGCTTTCTTTTCCAGAGAGCCGTTCCATTTCTGTTGACATTGCATCCTCTTCTCCCTATCACCACTGCCCCTCACATCCATGGAGCAGTTAAGGCCTGGTTAAAAGTTCTCAGCAAACGTGCCGGGGGCGGGGGAGTATGGAAGCCTCCAAGCAGAAGAGGGAGTCATGGCAGAAAGGAAGGAACCACAATTGCCCATTTCCCTCCAATAAGGCCAGGAGGGGTGTGGGAAAGGAATCTGAGCTCTCACAAAGTTGCTGGGCCATCTGAGAAGGGCTGGGGATGGAAAGGAGAGGGATCCCCAAGCCGCACCACGGGTCCGGGTGAAGCCACGTTTAAAGTGACCCTTCCACAGCCACAGGGGTTCTGCCCACAGACGGTTTCAACTTCCTTATGCCACTTATTGAACTAGCATTTGTATCGTGCTACATCCTACTCCCCTCACCCAATAATTGCAGGTTCAGCAAAGACAGGATGATGGGGCAGGCTATGCAGCCACCCATTCCTTCAGATATTCCCAGAAGTAAGTGTGTGTGGCTGGGGTGAGGGGTGTCTGTCATGGCCTGTGCCGTTCCTAGGAAGGGGTGCACTGTCAGTGGGAGGGTGGTGTAGGTAGACGAGGAAGACAGTGGTTCTGCCCAGGGAGCTCCTCGAGGGGGTCAGACTGGTCCACAGGTTACTTTCAGGTGGACCCTGAGGAGTGGCTGATCATAGCAACTCAGGAAGGCTTGGTGACATCAGTAAAGGCCTCCTGAGACGGAGGTAACAGCGGCATGTCTACGGACTCTGCACCCCACAAAGCCCAGCCATGCCCTGGTCCGGGATCCCTACGACCAGCCCAGGCGCCCCACGCAGCCTGGCTGCTCTGCACCACGGACCCTGCCATGTGGAGTCCATTCCTGCTCTGGGCTGTTTGGAAGAAGCCAAGGGCACGGGGCACATACAGGACCCAGGGGAGAGTCCGCTATGAGCTGAGTGGAACAGGAACAGGACACAGAAGGAGACCAGCGTGGCAGCCTGAACTGGGACCATATTGGGAACAGTCTTGAACATCTCGCTTGAGAATCTACAAAGACCGAGGTCATGGCGGTTCTCAGAGTTTTGGGGGGAGGTAGTGAAACCGACATCTTTCAGGACAGGTGGAAGGCCTGAACGCCTCCTCCCTTTGCGTCTCTGGCACCTGGCGCAGAGTCTAGTATATATGAAGTGCCTGTTTCTATTGACTGAATAAATACATGGTTAGAATTACTGTGTCTATCGTGTTAGGAGGTTAAGGAAGCCTTGAGGAAGGCTGAGTGATGCGCGCGAATATAATGATCTTCCCCTATTCACCTGAAAGCCTCATTTCACAGAGTCTCCTGCAAAGATGAGCCCCCTTTCTCCTCCAGCCTGGCTTTCCAGGTTTCCGGGGTGGATGAATATTCGTCCTCACTGCTTTCCAAATCTGAACCCCTGGTTAAAAGTTCACAGTATACCACAACACCCCCCTGCTGCCTCCGGGAAGGGAAAACTGACAGACGTTTCATTTTCCAAACTCAAAAAAAAAAGAAGAAGAAGAAGAAGAAAGAGGAAGAAGGAGAAAGAAGAAGAAGGAGAAAGAAGAAGAAGGAGAAGAAAGAAGGAGAAAAAAGAAGGAGAAGGAGAAGAAAGAAGGAGAAGGAGAAGAAAGAAGGAGAAGGAGGAGGAGGAGGAGGAGAAGGAGAGGGAGAAGGAGAGGGAGGAGAAGAAGAAGAAAGAAGAAGAAAGAAGAAGAAGAAAGAAGAAAGAAGAAGAAGAAAGAAGAAGAAGAAGAAGAAGAAGAAGAAGAAGAAAGAGGAAGAAAGAAGAAGAAAGAAGAAGAAAGAAGAAAGAAGAAAGAAGAAGAAAGAAGAAAGAAGGAAGAAGGAAGAAGGAAGAAGGAAGAAGAAGAAGAAGAAGAAGAAGAAGGATCTGTTATGAGGAAAATGCAAAATGCAAAAAATGCAATTTTTTTTACTGACCGTTTACTATTCATTAGGTATACACACATTATCTAATCCTCAAAATGACCTTTAGACTTAGGTACTATTAGTGTTCCCATGTCATGCGTGAGGATCACGGAGAAGCGGAGAATCCTGGGTTGACAGTTCCATGTGATTCCAGAGCCCAGGTGCCCTGTCCACGGCACGTGGCCACAACCTTCTACCTGCCCCTACGTGTATGTCCTGAACATATGACATGGTGGGTCCCCCCATCAATAGGCAAGTCTACTTCCCCATCCCTTGAATTTACTTGGGCCAACAGAACGCATCAGAAATGACGCTCGCCACTTCCAAGCCCAGGCCTCGAAGGGCCTTGCCCACTTCCATTCTCAGTTAGAACCTTCCGCAGCCACTGTGTAGCAGGCCCCGGCCGGCCTGCTGGGTGGTGAGAGACAGTGGCTAAGCTATGCTTGTTACCCCAGCCAAGCACGAGACATCTGAGTGCGCCGTTTCCCCCAGCCGACCTGCAGGCTGAACTCTTAACACAGGAGTGAGCCCAGCCAAGGTGAGCCAGGCCTGGCCCAGATCAGCAGAGCTGCCCAGCTAACCTAGAGGCTCACAGACGATAATAAATGCCTGTTGTTTTAAGCCATTAAATGTGGGGGAGGTTTGTTACTCGGCAAAAGCTATCCGATACACTATGCCACGCTCATACAGGTGTCTGCTGCTCAGGGGAAGAACTGAATCCATCCTGAGGGAATGATGTTCTTAGCAGCAACCACCCCTGCTGCCATCTGTCTCAACTCGTCTGCCTTCTCCCCACACTGGTCATGAAAAATGACGTCTGTAAGCGGAGGGGGCTTCACGCGCTTCGGGCCTAAGGACAGGCTTCTCTGCTTGTGGGCAGGGAGCAACCCCCATACAGTAGCAGCGCATCTCAGGGCTGGAACTCCTCCTGGCCAACGGGTCTCTCTCTCTCTGATCTCATTCGGTACCAAGATCTTCCTGCCCACCCCCCGTCTGGCCCTCCCACTGGACTACAATTAAGGACTGCTGTATCCCCAGCAACTAAAAGAGTATGTTGCACATAACTTGGGCCAAGGAAAGCTTACTGAATAAAATAAATCACTCCTCTCCTACAGAATCTTCCATGGCTCCCTATGGCCGGCAAAATAAGATTAAAACTCCCTGGCACCACATCCCTGGAGCAGAGAGAGGGTGCAGTACTGATCACACCCTCTTGCACTTCCTTAGCCCTTCGGTGCCTAGGTTGGTCCCTTTCTCCCTGGCCCACCTCTCCGCACACCCTCTTATTTCTTCACTCACAGAGCCTTTGTACGTGCTATTTCTTCGGCCTTCAATTAATTCCCTTCCCTCCCTCTGAGCTCTTTCTTCATCTTTTAATAGCCTTTTTTTCTTCTACGCTCGTGCCATAGATGGAGTTATTTACCCGGTCATGGTAGTACAGTGGAAAGGAGACATGACTGCTGTTATTTCATCCTTACTGCCCATGGAGATAGATTTCTTAGCCCATGTTACAGATAAAGACATAAAAGAACACAAAGCATTAAAGAACTCACTGAAGGTCCCATGACCAGTGAGTGCTGCCTGTGGGGTTCGAACCTATGCCTCTCTGTGATAGAATGATTGCATCAGTGGCCCTGACTCTGCTTTCCCGAGCCTCATTTTCCTCCAGGAGAACGCTCCCACGCTGGCCGGTTGGGGGATGGGATACGTGTAGAACAGAGCTGAGCTGCCACCGCCACCGCCACCCAGTCAACGCCAGTCAAGATGGCCAACGGCCAGCTGACTCCCAGCTGTGTGAGTCAGCAGAGCTGTCAAACCAAGCCACTGCTAACCCCAAATTTGTGAACGGTGTGTTTATTCTTTGAAATTTGTTATGCAGCATTATTGCTGTAACAGACGAATGAGACAAACTCTGATGTTCATTTTTCTCACTGTATCTTATTTAAAAAATACGCATTCACTCACCAGTAATTCATCGCGTACCTACTGTACACAGTTGCGTATAGGAGGTCCCGGGCGGGAGAGGGGGAGCCCGCTCAGACACTGAGCTCTTCATACGGCAGGACAGCAGTTGGACTTCACCGTGCCGGCCGCCTCTGCAGCCTGCCCTTTTCTCTTCACCTCCACCACCGGACCACCACGAACTTCCTTCCTGGTGTCCGTGCATCCACACTGACCTTCTAACACCCCTTCCCTAGGCTGCAGCCAAAACAATCCATCCTGAAACGCAGCCCTGCTGGTGCCCTCTTCCAAAGCCCTGAGGTGCCGGGGCTGACCCCTTTCTCCCCGGATTAAACCTTGGGCAGGCCCCATTATCTCGGATCACAAAAAGCCTGCCAGTCAGTTTGGTCTCCAAAATAATCTCATACGGTATTAAACTGACCGGTCTTCTGTCACAGTTGAAGAGTCCAACATTTATTTAAACCTAAGCTTCCTTGTGTCCTATTTCAGGCTTGAAGGATGCAGGGAAGTGGGAGCGAGGGTGGAAAAGCTGTGGTCACTTCCTCTCTTTTCTCCCACTTCCCGGCAGCTGCCCAGGACAACTTTTGGAGGGGAGGGGAGAGAGGAAGGCACACCTGGCTGGAGTGGCTGTCGTCAGAGGTTGGTTTTCCCTGGCCACTGCAGATGTTTAAAGCTGACTCTCTGGACACATCCATGGGTTGGCGGCATTGCAAGCTGACCTCTCTTGGCTTGGGTGGTCCAGGTTGACCTTTCTGGGGGCACATTTGAGGGAGCTCCTGTAGCTCTGGGACTCTCCCCTACAGCTCCTGACTGGTTACGGTCCCACTGCCCTTCCCTGAGGTTACCTAAGGAAAAAATCCCTTTTAAATGGCTGGGATGCTACACTGGGCCACCTCTCCCCCCAGGATACAGTCACACGGCCTTCTCTGGGAAGGCGGGACATTCTCTGGGCTCCACTAACTCTTCTTCACGCTTTATGTCCAACATTCCCCTTCGCGTGCCGAGACTCTGGAAAACACCGGGGCAAGCCCTCTGCATGGTCCCCTCCTTTCTCTTGGCCTCGGGGGGATACCCGTCATTCTCTCCTCCAAGGCACTCAGGGGAGAAACCAGCAGACCACAACCTTCTCCACAGCCTCCTCTCACCAGTGTGAATTCCTGCGCCTCTCGGATAGCAATCCTTTGTTCCCCAATGTCAGTAAGGGACCAGGGGTCCAAAACTGAGTGGGAGCCTTTCTTTTTCTCTGTAGGTAGCTGAGCACCCCAGCTGAGGATGTGGAAAGACCGGCAAGTTCTTGGGGCTCAGTGGAAACTGACAAGAGAATGTCACATGTAAACATCCGGCTACACTTTAAGAGCAACAAGTTTCTGTATGAGAGTGTCCCGGCCGAAGGAGACAATGATTCACAGCGGGACCGTCGGCAGGGCAAGCACCACGCCGCTTTTCCTCATCACTGTGTCCGGAGCTTCGCGCACAAGGCGAGCCCACGGCAGGTGCTCGATAAATGCCCGCTGATGGGCCGAATGAGTCACTGAATGAATGGAAGGCGAGAAACCACCTGTAACCAGAAGGCAGGAGTCCGACCTTCCTGCCACAGGGGGCGAGTGGATGGAGCTCTGGATGGCCTCCTGGGCCTGGGCACAGAGACAGACTGAAACCCGCGAGGCAAGACGTCCTGGCCAAGGGCCTGACGGTCTTCCACCGCCACCCACAGGGACGAAGAGAACACTCTTTAAAAACGGGTGGCAGGAAGTCACCCTGTAGCTTTCTTCATGCATACATGGCCATCTCGCTGACAAAACAAACACTGAGCCAGGAAAGGAATGGAATGGAGCAGACTTAACACGTTGTTCAAACGCGGAGGAAAATCCAAGGGAGGCCGAGGGGACCCAGCGCCGCCCCTACCAGCATTCCCAGCGCCGCCTCCGACTGCTAAAGCAAAGAGGCTAAGCAGCTGAATCCGTTTTGCAGAGCTTATGGCTTTCTGCGCCCTCCGAGCGGTGCGCTCCGGGCAAGGGGAGCGAGTTTCTCAGCCCTGAGGCTGTTCGCTTTTCATTTGGTTGGGCTTTGCTTCCCCCGTGCAGTTTTCGGACCCCAGCCTGGTCACAGGCCACCAGAACCCCTGACCCCTGCACAGCCTTCTTGCTTCTGTGGCCCTTTCTCGCGGTGTTTTCTTCTCCCCAGTAGCTTGGCCCCCGGGTACCAAGGGTGCTTGCCGTCTGGCCTGCAGGGGAACTGGTCGCCAGACGGGAGCCGAGCCTGGTCGCCTTGTGCAGCCTAGACCACCTGGGGTCTGCCACCCACCACCACCCACCGCTGCCCAAAGCTCAGGCATGTCTGGGAAACTCGTTGCCTCCCGCTTCCTACCCAGCTCTCTCTCGACCGTGACACTGAAGCTGCTCTTCCTCATGTCAAAAATCCTCCCAATTTTGAGTCGGCAAGAGATGTTACGGAGCCTTTTCAATGCTCACACACTGACTTTCCCATGTCCTTCACTCACACTACGGTCTTCTCAATGCCAGGGAGTAGACGTACCTAAAGGCCGTGTCTACTAGAACACTAGATGTGCTCTCTTTCGGAGAAGACATCTTTATTATTTATTCCTGAATGGGGCCCAAACTATTGAAAGCTAGGTGCCCACCTTTGGACCACTGATAACCTGAGAACGGTTTCCGTCTGGTGGAAAGATCTCCCCAAAGGCTTCCATTTTACTGCCCTGTAGGACATGAGCCAGTTTTAAACCAAACTTTGCCATCTTATTCCGGCATCTTTGTTCCCTCTGACTGTAGAGACCTGGGTCGCGCCTCTTCCTCACCCCTTCTCCATGTGCCCTGAGGGCCTCCCCTTCCTAAAACCTTGCTCAGTCTTTGAAGCACAGCCTGCCCCTCACCTGTTGTTCGGGAAGCTTCCACAGCGCGGCCCTGCCCTGCGGCCCTGAGGTCCTGCGGGGGAGGCATGTGGAATTTCACCCTTCGTCACAAGGGGGGTCCTTCTACACCTGGTTCCGGGAGCCTCTGGCACCTTAATCGCTGCCTAACCCGTAGCTCTCTTCTGTTTTCCTAGAGTGCTCAACCTTCGGCAGTGCTCAGTAAATACCGACAGCTCATTGCAGTTCAATTGAAGAACAGCACACAATCAAATGACAACTGAAACAACAACGCTGCCTGGGAGAAAGAGAGAAAGCGTGGCACCGCGACAAGATCGACAGGATCGGGGTCTCCCACAAACTGGGGAGTGAGCTGAGAGCAACCCGAGAAGTCAGCTGGAAAGTCCAGCTGAAAAATGTCCCCTCTCAGGCCACGGCAGCAGAGAGGCAGAGGCCGGAGGAAAGCATGGGCTTCCTACCATCTCCCAAGATGGGGGTGAGGGGGGTGGGCAGGGCTGTACCCCCTCCTCGCTCCACCCCCACCTTCCCGGACTGGGCCTCTTTACAGCCACATTGACTAAGTTCGGGGCTCCAAATCCCACTCTATGTCTTCGCCTTCTTTTAAAATTCAGAATTGGGTTAAACCTCCAGCCCCTCAAAACCCAGGACAACACCCATTCCCTTGTCCCCTGTCAAAGTAGCTCCATGTAGACCCAGACCAGGTTTCGGAGTAGAAATCAAGGCTTCTTGGGCTGGGGATGGATGA
This sequence comes from Mormoops blainvillei, assembly GCA_004026545.1. Lineage (NCBI taxonomy): Eukaryota > Metazoa > Chordata > Mammalia > Chiroptera > Mormoopidae > Mormoops > Mormoops blainvillei. Next base: position 30,953 of record PVJD01010864.1, read on the forward strand.
GAAAGTATGGAGACAGATTCCACAGGCGACTCAGGAAGGAACATGCCAGAAACAGTTCCCGAACCCCGCCAAGGCTCAGGCAGTGATGACGCTTACGCTTTTTGCTAAAGTCTAGAGACAGGCTGATGGAAAGGCCCGCCCGGGCTTTGTACACAAGGAGGGTCTACAGCCAAGGGACGAGGGCGGGGGGCGGTGCAGCTCAGAGAAGGTCTAAGAATTCAGTAACCCCCCCAATCCTCCTCCTGACTCCAGCAGCTCACAGAAGCAACTTGAATATGCTGGTGTGGGGCAGGGGGAGGTGGGGGGAGGTTCACGCCCTCACAGAGATGGATGAAGTGGGTAGGGGTCCCGAGGATGCCAACGGGATTCATTCCATCCCAGGTTACATAACCTCTCGGCTGCAGCCAAGGTCTGAACTAAAAATGAAAATGGAAAATGCTCCAGCAAATAAATTCCAGGGGCATTAGGCAAATGGCCCTCTTAAATAAACAATAGCTTTCATTTTCACACAGACGTGATGAAAAGGAGGTGGCGAGGAAAATGAAAAATAGATCTTTCCCTGATCACAAAGGTTGCCCTTAAAGCCCAGGGCCTCTGTTTGCCCCCAGAACGCAGGGTCCTGAAGCCAGGGGCAGCAGGGCAAAGTGTGCTGCCCCGCAGAAGCTAGACTCTGCTGCGGGCAGGGCCCCTCTCTGCAGGGCAGGGCGAGGCAGCACAGGGCAGCAGGGCGAGGACTTCCTCAATCTGAGCAGCCGTGACAACCCCCGGGGCTGTGCAGAGGGGGTTGGTGTTTCCACTGGCAGAGTTCGTTCTCCCAGAAAGACAGCTACAAGCGTTCTCTACATTTACTGGGAGTAGAGGTGGGAGGGGTGGGCATATCAGCAGGGGGTTCTGAGTTAATAGGAACCCCCCCGCCCACCCCCCCAGACCCAGGGCCACCCCTCACCTCCACTGCTGGGAGCAGCAAGTGAAGCAGGCCTGGCTTACGCTCTCACTGTCCCCCCAGGGCCCACCCACGGAGCTGCAAAGGGTGACATCTGCACCTTGGCACTGGTCCCAGGAGAGCCTTCCAGCGCCCCCCTGCAAGGCTGTCCGGGCCGATGCCAAGGGCAGGGCAGATACTCCTGGAGGGTGTCAGGACGCATGTCTATGCCACAGCCACAAGCAGAACAAGGGCTGGCATGGCCGCAGCTAAACGTTTGGGCTCGACTGCACTGTCCACAGGAACAATGGCTCTTCAGACTAGGCCCGAAGCCGAGGGGACGGCCACAGCTGGAGAACCGGTCAGAGGACATAGCTCAACCCTGCTTCCCGCTGGCTCCCGAACACACACACCCTCACCCGGCTGCACCCGGCCGGCCCCTCCACCCAGTCCTGCGAGCTCTTCTTTCCGTCTTCCTGTCCTCTATCACTGCTCACCAGAAAAAGCCAGCCAGGAGGCCAGGGGCCCAGGGTGGCCTGGGCACAGGCCCCAGGCTCCAGGGGGAGTGGGGAGAGCGTAGCCCAAGAAGGGTGGCCACACCAGCCCTCCTCAGAAATGAAATGAGCACCCGCAACCTGCCCCACCCTGGAATTCACACCAGGAACGTCACTCCTTTTAAAGGGGGATCCAGAGGACAAATGCATCAGATCAATGGCTCAAGTCAAGCACCTGGAGGGCATGGGACCCAGGGCACTGTGGCTGCGGAGGCAGAGGGACATGCAACACGGACAGGGAGTAGTGAGCCCGGAACAGGAGGCGATGGAGCTCTGGGGACCCAGAATGACGATGTAGAGTCAGCCTGAGGGCCAGGGTCATGGGGAGGAGGTGCTGAAGGTTATGTCACTGCCCACCCCCCATATCCTGCAATGGCCCCCATCGCCCTCAGAGTAAAAGCCACGCCCTTTCAGTGGTCTTCCAGGCCCTATGTGACCTGGTCCTGTCACCTCTCTGACCTCATCTAGAGTTTGTATGCCCAAACATGCACACACTCTCATTCTGCTCCAGCCACTACGGCCTCCAGGTTGTCCCTGGAGCTGCAGCACTTCTGCCTCAGGGCCTCTGCACTGGCTGCCGCAGCTGCCTGGAATGCTCTTCCCCCAAATCTCCCCACGCGGTGACCACGCTGTTTAAAACTCTACAGCCCACCTTAGCATGACCAAATCCCCTTTCTCTATCAACTCTTTTCTTTTCTTCTAGGATGGATGGATGGCAGGCAGCCCCTTCTCAGCCCAGGGCTCTTGGAAAAGAACAGCTGCAATTCACTGAGTGCTGACCGTATTCTCTTCGTAGATTTCTACAAATGTTTCATTCTCCACCTTCTCACCTCTACCAGATAAGGAAACGGAGTCTCTAAGAGTTTTTTAAAAATCACAAAGCTGGCCAGGGGTACCACTGAGATGTGCCCAGAGCAGCCTATCCCCAAAGCTGGCAGCTTTTCATAAACCGTGTTCGGAGATCACACCTCCGCAGCAGAGCCCCTGTAAGCTGCAGTCACCCGTTCGGGTCCAGCCTCAGGTCTTCATGCCCACAGGGCTGCCGGACGATGTTTGGAAAAGCTCGGCCTTCACAAGCTGCGTGCAAGTGGCAGGCTTACTTTGCACGATGAGAACAGGACACTGGTTGGGGAATCAGGGGACAGGTTAGAGCCAGCTCTGAGGCTCTCTGGCTGGGGTCGTCCGTATGAAGTGACACGAGTGGGCCATATGAGCTCTGCAGCCCCTTCCACCCTCTGACTTGGCAGAACTGGTGCTGCCTCAGCCCCGAGCAAGAGGGGCCCTTGCCTTGAACCCCACATTCATGAGAAACCTCCTCTAGCCACACATCTCCCCCAGGGGTATGGAGTTTGCCAGGCCAAAAGCAGAGCCCAAGCACCCTTCTCTCTGGGCACCCAGGTGTCCGGAGTTTCTTGCCCAAACAGGCCTGAGTCTACCTTCAGGGTCTATGTTGGGCTCTTCCCCAGGGTCCCGCCCCTCAACTGTACACTGCACCACTGTGGGTGTCCCACTAGACCCAAGCGCAGCCTTTTGTGAGGAGTGGGTGGACAGAGCTTGGAGTAAGTCCTGGCTGGGGTGCCCCAACCTGCGCATGGGGGGCCCATTTCAATGGGGATGAAGCCAGATAGAAAGGGGAGTGGGAGGATGGGCTGGGGACCAGCTCTCCTCAAACAATCCATTGCTGCACTAAACTCTGAAGGTCTGAGAAATCTGGACTCGGCCCTGGATTTCCAGGTTGCTGTAAAGGTACATTGGCCGAGTAGGGAAGCAGAACAGAATTTACCTAAGAACTATCTTGACTTAACTTTGCAACATGTAGACACTCACTGCGTAGACCTCCATTTGTACTCATGTACCCTCAAATGACAGGGTGAGTCTGGACAGAACCCCAAGCCTCCCAGAGAGCGTAAAGGGCAAAGCTGAGAAATAAGAGTTAGTGGGCCTCCCAGGGGTTCTGTCCTGTGTTATGTCCCTCTCCCTGTTCTGCTGTGAGCAGGAAGACGCCCCAAGGACAGACGATGTGATCGGCGAGGAACTGTTCCAGCTCCGGGCCTGCCACAGAAGGCTCACTCTACACCCCGAGCTGGGCCCAGGTCCAGGCAGAGAGAAGAGCCCGCTTAACGTAAACGGAGAAGAGGCTGCTCTGGTCCTAGTGTCACAAGGACGCCTCCGGCCTGCTCTACCATGACTGGCTGGGTGATCCAGGTAAGGGACACCAGGTAAGGGACACTGCTCTCTCATAAAATGGGGGATGCAAGGCTTACCTCGCAAAGGTGCTTTCGACATCAGAGACTGGCGATAAGTTTTCAATAAATGATGCTTTATCATGTAAACACAGTGCCAAGTACCTTGTAGGAACTGGCAAATGGTGACATGAATGGATGGATGAATGGGTAGGTGGATGGACAAATGGATGGTGGACAGGTGGGGAGATTCTTGGTTGAGTCATGAAAGAATATTACAAACTGCCTAGTATTCACAAAACTCCGCACCCAATAATGATTCATCCAACACTGCCCTTGAACTGAACCTCAAATACCAGGGCATAAAACTCCTTTTGTCTTTCAGGAAGAAAAACAATAACAAAAAGCTGGGAATTCATCACTGGATTTAGGACTTGGATTTTATTGTATTCTTCTAAGCAAGGGTGTCCAACCCACAGCCCACGGGCTGCATGCAGCCCAGGATGGCCGTGAATGCGGCCCAACACTAAATTGTAAATTTACTTAAAACATTATGAGATTTTTTTTGGTTTTGTTTTCATAAGTGTTTGCATACTTAATGTGTGGCCCAAGGCAACTCTTCTTCCAGTGTGGCCCAGAGACACCAAAAGACTGGATGCCCCTGTAGAGCATGCGCTGTAAGGTCATGTGCATACAGTCGTAAGCTCAGTTCTGGGAGAAGCATGTTTCGGGATTCCTGGCCCCAAGGGTCTCAATATCCACCACGGTCTACTCTCCGCCCTTGGACATGGAGACTACTTTCAACATCACAATGACTGGTTCAATTAATTGAGGCTCAAATCTCAGTCAATGCTATGCAGATGGAGAAAACAGATATCATGCTGTCTTTCCCTACAGACGACGCAAGATGTGCTAAACCAGGGATGCTGATGAGTCAGCTTCAGTCCAAGGCATCGGCGTGAGTGAGGGAGCTATGTGAACACTAAAACATGTGGGCATCGCAGGTCCCTGACCCTCCAAGTGCATCGGCTTCTATTATTCATTCAACACCATTGGAGATTTTGCAGAAGGCAGAAGAAAGGGTGTGGATTAGGGATGGAAAGGAAGTGAGGGAGCTGCATGTTACCAATGGCATGGACGGGGCAACAGAAACACGGAGCGGCCAAAGCCCTGGCCTTTCCCAGAGAGGCAGCTTCTCCTTCAGTGGGTCACAGAAGAGACGGCCAGGTGAGCAGTAAGTGAGCAGGCAGCCGGGCGGCCCGGGTTCTCTAATTTAAAATAAGTAACATGGTAGTTCCCCGGATGTACTGATTAATAGTTTGAAATTCCTCCCCCCGCCAAAAATCTCAGAGTACAATCACAATGCATTTGACACCAAAGGCTGCAAAGTCAGCTGGTATGTGAGTAACTCTAAGTTTCATAGATATGGCTTTCTGCAGCTCTGTTACAGAAACTTGAATGGCAAAAAAACAAAACGAAAGAAAAAAAACCCAGTGCACCGTATCCTTTTGAGGAGGAAACATCTGTGCTCCTCTCCAGGGAGTGGTCAGTAGGGACACCCCCTCGCCTAGTGCTGTCTATGGGAAAACGCTCTGCAGAACTTTCTAGAAACTTCTCTCGCACGATCCAGGCATGAGGTGAGGTTGAAACATTTTATCAAGAGGTCATGACATGGTTCTCAAAGGATGGACTAAAGGAAAGGTTATTTGCTTATGGCTTGCATTTGTATAACATGATAATTGCTGTTATCTTTGCTTCTGGTATCAATTATGATATTTAACAAAAAACCTGCTGGTGCCATTCTTCCCATTCAATTCTGGTAAAATAACATTGGTACGAGCGATATTAGACATGAACGAGTCCTGAGGGGGAATATATGTAAAGTTTTGGCAAATTGCACGGTGATTTTTAACAGTTACATATTCTTGTATATCATCATCATCATCATCATCAGATCTCTTCTCTAGTTAACCAACCCAAACCTGTGAGGATCATTAGTCAGACCCAGTGTGTCCCCCACCTGCCTAATATGACCCGCCGGGATTCATGCTGAAAACAAAGCCCTAGGCCCACCGGATCTGAATCACTGGCAATCAAAATTTTTAAAAACACATTATCTTGACCAGGGAAGTTTGGGAAATATCCAGTGGTTCTCAAACTCATTTGGAAAATTGAAATTTGGGGCCTTGTTTTCCTTGCTAAAAAAAAAAAAAGAAAGAAAAAACAAAACAAAAAGACGAAACTCACTGCTGTATTGAGTCAGGCACAGTGGTATTAATTACCCCTCCTGAATTATTATTGGTGGGTTTTACATATAGTCTCCTTATGTTGAGACTTCTTTAGCCACAGACATTCTCTACATTCCCTTCTTGGAACGTGATATGGCACATCTGGGAAATAAAACCTCCACAATTTATGGAGAAAATGTTGAACTTGAAAGAATCCCTAATTATCCCACAGGGCATGCCAAAAATCCTCAGAGAAAAAAAAGGAAAACCTTATCTTCTAAATTCATTCTGATGAATTTCCTCTGCCTGGTTCTTACAAGAGGGGATGGTGACTGGACAAGTAACGGGGAGAGAGGGAGGCTGCCCCGATCGGAAATCCCATGGGGTTTTCTGGCAGAAGAATTCAGTGACCAGTTAGACAGCAACGGCTGAGTGACGGAGAAAAGCAGAACACTGAGAAAATGATGGCATATGAAACCAAAGAGTCAATAAACCAAATGCACACCATGAAGTCCTGTCCTCCAGCTAGACATAGCTGCAAAATTGCCTCTGAGCTTCCCAGTAGCCAAGGCAAGAGTAGAAACAAGATTCATAGCATGAGTAAGGTATAGATGAGCCAGGAACTCAGCAGAAGGATAACCATTTCCTCAGACTGAGATCTGATAGACATGTCTTCCCAGGGACCCCGTGAGACCCTGGGTTATATAGTGAACAAGGTTCCCAAGAGAATCCTCACTGAAAAAACACCCTGAACCCCACAATGATGATGATGATCACAACAGTTAATGCTTACAGGGCGCTTGTAAAAAAAAGTAGGTTTTTTTTAGATGCCCAACACACAACTAATCTAACCTTTTTCTTATTATCTTCAAAGAAGTAGCAATGGCCTTTTCTCATAATGACCCACAGGAGAGCTACGTTTGAGAGGACAGGGATCTACACAGGGCACTCTGCGGACTTCACTCTCAGAAGAAGCCATCTAAACCAAGGACATATCTTAGAGCATCCTATGAGGATCCAGAAATCAAGGTTTTTAAATGAACTATTCCACTTTAAATAACGGTAAATGTATAGGTCAACATTGTGCAGGGCAAGAAAAACACGCCTTGATCCCATCTGCAGGTGAGCAGTTTTGAACCTCTGGCCTCGAAACGCACGGACAGCACACCCTTCAGGCACTCCACCATAAATACAATTAATTTCAGCCAAGGTTTCAACAAATATGGAAGGCAGGGGATCTGAAGTCCTACTGACACTTTGGGGGATGCTGACACTCCGTAATGTTAAGTATAGGAGCCTGAGAATAACCTAGGCCAGGGGTGTGACAGACGCCTTCTGTGGAAGGTTGTGGAAGAGGATGAAGACAGCATCCCTGCTCAGAAATGGGACAAGGAAGGTCCAGAAACCAGCCAGTCAGTCTTGGAGAAGTCACACCATTATTCCTCCAACCACGGGTTTATTTCTTCAACTTCGCAGGTTGTTTGGAGCCCAGGAAGGCCAATAATGAGACTGCCAACACCATTCCTGAGACCAGCCATCGCCAGATGTGCCATCAACACACCGTCACCAACACACTTCACAGTTCTGCCACCCAGGCGGCCCCCACTTCACTGGGAAAACCAAACCCTCCTTCCTTTTCTTAAGAGGAAGGCTGGAGTGACGTAGGAGGAGTGAGAGAAGAAAACAAGAAATACCATATATATTCAGCCATCTTCTTCCCCTTAAAAATCAATCCCTATTTGGAAATGTTTGCTGCCCCTTCTTACACAAGACAAGTGACCTCAGGGCCAGAGAAATAAAATCCCCTGCCTGTCTGAACTCAACAGGTTCCCTGACAAGCTAAACACAGCTGCACTTCGGCTGCTATTTTTAGACCCTATAAATTCTGCTCTTTTTCTCTCTCTGAAATATTCTTTACAGATTTGCCAAGGCCTTTTATCTGAACTCTAACTCCATGACACTAATTTCATAAGTACGAAGCCCTCGCTGTGCGTACTTGTTTGCTGCTATTGTCATTATTTTAGGAATATACTCATAAGACACGTGAAGGGTTTCTTCTTCCTCGGACGGGGGCTGCCTGCCTCTAATGGCCCCTGGAGTCTGAGTTATGAACAGGGTGAGGAAATGCTGTCACCAAACTGACTTCCTTCCCCCAAAAAGTGCAGGGAAGAGAACCGGAGCAGGTGGCGTCCGAACCCCCCACCCCGGGAACAGTGTTCCTCAAAGTGGCTCAAAACCCCAATTTCCCAGGGACCCTCTACGTCCCCTAAGACATATATATAATGGGAGGGGGGTCCTGACCCCACCCGTAATAGTCATTCCACTACAGCACCCAGCTTTTGAAAATGGGGCTCAGGTTCCAAGGCCCATTTCAAATCCAACTCTGGATAGGATTCTCTTTGTTCTGACTCTGTGTCAGAGCAGACAGCGGCCACGAGGGGACCAGTGTCATCCAAGGTGGCATCAAGGTGAATGTGAGGGGTCCTGAAAGATTGCACTGTGTCACTTTTCAGGCCCTGCTCAGTGCTGCCCAACTTGATTCTAGAAGCAGCCATCTAAATGGGCGAGTGGTCGGAGCACAACAGCTTTAAAGCCAGAGCGGAAGTGGGTGTGGGCCTGCCCCGCTGTATTCATCATTCTCGTGGCCCAGGATTGTGCATGCCCTCTCTCCTCCAGGTGCTCGTGAATTCGGCCACCCAACCAACATAATGTGGGTGTCACCCATATGCACGGGCCTCTGCTAGGCTCTGTGACAGGTACCACCATCCCCAGACCTCGGATTCCTGCTTGATTGTTCTTTTTCACTCCCTTTCCCACATCTAAGAATTTAGCTGTTCCAGCCGTCAGTTTTCTCTAAAAGGTTCCCAGACCCTCCTGCTCCTTCTGGGCCCGTGATGACTGAACTGGTCCAGACGCCTTACCCGCCGCTCCCACCCCCTAGCTGGGCTGTGTGCCTCTGCTCCTCGTTCCCCCGCCTCGATCCGCTCTCCCCCCAGAGCCAGAGGGGTCTTCTGCAAACACCTATCACATCATGTCGCTGCTCTGCTTCCCAGGGCAATAAAATAAAATCCAAACTCCCAGCCCAACACAACCTGGCCTTCGTCTACCTCCCTGGACTTTTGATGTCACTCGGCCCTCTCAACAACTCTTTGAAGCAGAAATTCACCTCAGTTTACAGATGAGATTCAGGAGATTCAGAGAAGTGAAGCAACTTGCCCCAAGTCACATGGCCAATAATGGGAGGGCAAGAGTCCACACCTGTGTCTTTTGAACACGAAACTTCATGCTTTCCCCTTGACCTCTCAGCGCCGGTCTACCAGATACCAAAAGGGAAACACGGTAGGCGACTCGCATGGTTTGTGGTTCATGTGGTTCCAAAGATCAGACCTGAGTTGATCTGGGGAGAGCCAAATGGCCATACACAGGAGCACAAGTGGAATAAGAAGGAGAAGAGGTGAGGGAGAGAAAGAGAAGGAAGAGGAGGAGAGAAAATGAGGAACAGGGCAAAAAGATGCTATGACCAATATTTAATACAGAATTACAAAACATAGCTACAAAGCTTCATCTGCTTTTGGCCAAAGTTCTGCTAAGTTTCCAGTGCCAGAGGGTTGGGCCGACAGTGCCGTGCCCCCTCCCTAGAAGCTGCAGTCCCTGGTTACGTCACCTCTCCCAGGACCTAGCAGACAAAGTGAATCAGCCAGTCACATGGTAAGGGTTCACCAAAGATGCTCTCCAACTGAGATGTCCGGCACAGTCAGAGTTTCCTTCCCACCCCTTCCCGCCGCCCCGAAAGCAAAAGGAAAGTCCTTCCTTGCAACCATGCTGATTTTTCCATCCGCTTATTTTTTTATGTGGTGGAACCTCCATTTACGTCACTAGATTTTCAGAAGGGTTCCCTGCCCTTTCACAGATACCAAGCACAGACACACATTTTCTCAGCAAACTCCTGTCTTCCTGCGTTGTTAGCTCAGATGCAAACAAAGAAGTCAAAAGGGGTATTTTTTAAATAAAGATTTCTCCCTAGTATTCTCTTAATACTGACTAGTGCAAAAACCCTTATTTCTCATGTCTGGAATCAGATAGTATAACTATGTATTTACCAATACTGCCAATTTTCATGGCCTAGATTTTTCCAAAATATTGATTGTTATTAGCACCTTTATCATCATGATGCATTAAACTGATAATTATGTGAAAGCTCTCTGGGAAGAAGATAATTTTTTTTTAAATGTTTCTAAGTGATTTTTTTTGTTGTTAACTGCAGATCCACTGATTGGGGGGTACAGGGACAGGGGTTGAATCTGATTCAATTTAAAAAAGACGGGCTGAGAACCCACCATGCACACCCCTCGGGTCGTAGCTATAAGTGGTCCAAAGATGAGGGCGGTCCAGTCAGGGCTTCCAAACAACTTACCTTCCTTTTTCCCTCCCACTGTAATGAGACTGTTCCCTGAAGCTCCCTGGGGAACCTGGACACAGAAATAGGTGGAGACATGCCAGGAAGAAAGAGCCTTGCGATTACGAATTATGGGAGGCAGGTTCCCTCTCATCTCGCTCGCCCTCCCTCCACGGACAAAAGGATGCCAAACAAAATCCCCGATCCCATCTAAATCCGAAACAGAGCATAGGCTCAAGCCTGGCGGATGAGTCTCTCTTGTCTGAACCGGCAGATACGAGTAAACAGGCCGCAGAAGTCCCAGGGACCACGGCGGGGCGGGATGCACGAGAAAGGGACACTCCCTGAGGGCACGCCACGTCAAGACAGAAGAGGGGCAGCTGCATCTCTGAAACTTCATCCGAAGCAGGCTGGCCTTATATTTTCCACCAAAAAGTAGCAGGTCAGCCGCCTCCCTCCCAGAGTGCAGTGCCTTCTGAAGGAGGTAAGCTTCCCCGCCCCCTTCCCCACGGGGGCTCTGAAAACACATAAACCCCTATAAAATGAACTCACCCAAGATTTCCCAGCAATGAATTAAAATTTAGCAACAGCAAGCAGTACCCTTAAAAGTTCCACAATCAAATCTCTTTTTCCCCCCTAACAGGAAACGCCAGTTTTTAAAGGGCAAAAGAAACAGGAGTCAGAATGTCTCCCCTCACTAAACATTTTTTCCACCTTTTAGATGCATCTCTTTCCCCTACTGCTCCCCCCACGAGAAAAAAAAAATTTCTTTCTGGAACTAAAAATACCAAGCTTTATTAAATATCTTTTCCTCACAAGAAACCATGTTTGGGCTTGACATTAAATACCAAGAATTCCTTAAAACTACATTATATTTATTATGGAAAGTAAAAAAGAAAAACTACATTATTTTTAAGAAGTAAATAATGACCAAGGGAAAAAGAATCCCAGATTTTTCCAATACAGCATGAAGATGATAGCCCAAGATAATACCGAAGGCCCTATTTATACTCCAAGTGACACTCATGGCTAAATTAAAACGTGTTTGTGTTTCCACAAATCTATTTAGACTTCGCGCTCTGCTCACTCCGCCATCGCTCATGGGAAGAAGTTACAAAGCCCCACAGCCGATGTATTAGAAATAGGAGGCTTTCTTAATTGCTCCTCTTGTACTACAACCTAATTAAAAACAGGACTGGAAAAGGCAATTCAGGAGAAGCTTCTAGTGGACGGGAGGTGGCGGGGGGTTGGTTTTCAGGCCATTATCTATGCCACTTCTTTACGCCTTTTAAGGACACATTGGAAATGAAATTATGACAGACAGGGCTGGGGGTGGTGGGGGGGAACATTTGGATCATACAATCAAGGCAGAAACAATTGGTTCCACTGTTGCTCCGGGGTCTCCAGAGAGCCCAAGTCCACCCTTCCCCGCGAAGGACACAAGAAGGCCTGCTGCTCTCACAGCTTGTCAGCCATGCGGGCGCAAACACCACCCTTGGCTCAGATGAAGCCAAGTCATTATTTAGTTGTTATAATTACAGTCACTCAATGGACAGCCAGGACATGCACTCCACCCTTCCACACTCCAGAAAACTCAACAATTAGCCAAGGTTCAAGGGCTTCCTACCCACACAGGAAACGGAGAGCAAGGACAGTGAGGCCGAAGGGCCCCGCCACATGGGGCCACCGGACACGGGAACAGGGGCCACCGCGGGAAGTAAATGAGCTCTCTGGATGTGGTGCTTGTCTCAGGATCAGGGCCCAGGGACCTGACGGCCCCCAGGAAGTGGGCCTGAGCGGCAGGGGCCAGTTTCTGTCCGGCTGGACTGCAGGGCAGCCTGGCAGAGCCCGGGGTCCCGAGCTCCAGTGCCCACACCCGCTCTGTTGCTGGACCAGCATACTGGCTTCATTACGTTCTCCTTTACCTTTGTTTTTTAAGACAGGAATGGTGGCCTCCATGGGCACCTCTGCCAAGCTCCAGGGAGTCTTCCCCTTTATCTTCTTCCCACCTCTGCTTCCCCAACAGGACCTTTCCTGATGGAATGTGATCCTGAATAGAGCCTCTGACCTCCCTCACTGTTGTCACTGAAATCTCCTGTACCCAAATGTACTTCTCAGCACTTACGCGCCACTTCGTTAAAAGACTGCATTTGTGCCCTGGCTACAACAACTGGAGTAAAGATTCTTCGGTGACTTTATCAGTAGTGACTGCAGAATTTTCATGAAAAGACTAATAAACTAAGACCTTTAAAACAAAGCTTTCACCCTGGCTGGTGTGGCTCAGTTGGAGCGCTGTCTCACAGCGGAAAGGTTGCAGGGTTCGAGTCCCGGTCAGAGCACATACCTAGGTTGTGGGTTTGGTCCCCAATTGGGGGCAACCAACTGATGTGTCTCACGTCATTGTTTCTCTTTCTGTCTGTATCTCTCTCATCGATGGAAGCATGTCATTGGGTGATTTAAAAAAAAAAAAAAAAGACTGCTTTCACCATTCACAGGAAGTGCACTGCAGGGAGGTTATGAATATTTCAATTAGAAAACATTAAGAGGCTGCTTCAGATAAAGGCCAAGTTCATCCTTTCCTCCTTTCTGCTTCCCCAGCCCTGTGTGCCCATCACACTTTGTCACAGCCAGATCTGTCCTCCCTGGAGGATGAGGGTCTTGAGGATAAGGACAGGGCTTGTTGGCCACTGTGTCCCTGGAGACCAGCAGGACTCAGGCAGATGCTCCACAAACCGCAGCAGAATGAAAGCCACCTGCGGGTCCCCAGGTCTGGGTTGCTGGGCAGTGAGCCTTCCCCAAGGCCACAAGCTGTCCCTTCCATTACTTCTTCTGAGAAATGATGGTTCTAAGAGAGTCCTTTTACCTGACTGCAAGCTTTGTTTCTTGAGACAGCTTTCCCAGAGTGTCTAAATTTAGTGCCCTGCCTCCCAAACTCAATTATGAAAACCTTGACCTTTCACTAGAAGTTTTAGAAATCCACTGGGGTCAATGACTCGCTTTCACAGCGCTCAAAGCTCTTCCCAGTTAGCCCCACTTTCGGTGAGCAGACTCACGGGGCAGCGCCGTCTCCACAGGGCTTTTGTCACGGGGGTCGGTGCCCCCCTCCACCAGGGTGGCCTCCAGAGCGGGAAGGAGTACTGGCTGCAAACTAGGCCTGAGGTCTGCCTGCCTCTCTGCTTTCTGCACATAAGAGCTGGAGCAAAGCTGCTCACCTCTCTGGGCCTCCGTCTCCTTGTGGGGGAAAGCGGAGATGACAGACAGTAGGTGCTTCACGGGGCTGTGTAAGGGTTAGCCGGCAACATCCGGTGATGAGCTTCAAAAAGCGCCTGGGTGTGGCGAGCACTCGACGAATAGCAGCCATCCCCTTGCATGTTATTTTTATGGCTCCCACCCCCTTTGTTTGTTCTTAAATAGGGGACAGCAGACAAAGGCAAACGAAAGAGCAGCCTGAGCGGAGAAGGAGCAGGCGCGGGTCTGGCGCGCTGTTTGTTCGGCGCCTGGAGCCTCCCTCCTCCGCGCAGCGCTCTGAGCCCCCTCTCCATGAGCAAGCAGGAGAATCTAGAACCTGCTACGGAAAAATCAGGGACACACGCAGGCAAGCACCCCGTGTCATGGAGTGTGGGTGCGTCAGTGACAGCAGTCCGTAGTTGCATCAACTTCCCCAGCAGCAAGATCGTCACCAATGGACATCTTTTTAGCACCAAATGTCCCAACGCAGCTGTATACGGCTGCCCGCCACCCTCTCTATTAGCCTTGACTCAAGGGTCCCTGCGGGGGAGCTGAATCCAAGGGAAATATGCTCTGTGCAAAAAGACCCTGGAAGGCAATTCCAGGGCGAGGCCCCCTGGGAGGTTCTGAGAATGTGCTCCGGCTCCAGAAGGATCTCCAAAAGTCTAGACCGAATGGCTCGGATTCTGTTGGGGTTCCAGTGCCAACATGGGCTCACTCCCCCACGTGACCTCAGACCTGCACCACCAGGAAGGGTCGAGTGGAGCCCCACCAGGGGGGCTCTCCCTCTGCATTCAAGGAACGCAGCTACAAAGCCTGTGGCCTGAAGAGGTCTTCAAGTTCATAGTCCACACTCTGATGGGAAACAGCAGGGAAATATCAGGGATCTTTCCAAAGGCTCGATAAGAAATCAACTCTGAGGCTAAGAGGAGACAACTCAGGAAGTTTAGGAAAAGGTAACCACATCCCTGTGGGAGTTCAACGGCTTTATGGTTTATTGGTTAAAGCACTAAGTTTTAATTTCAGATTGGATCTTAATGTAACAATTCTTGGCTGCAAGTGCTGGATGAATATGGAATAACAGGAAAGAATAATAGGAAAAAATCAGCAAAGGTGACTCTTGGGATTGATATTTTATTACACCACACTTGATCCTCACCCAAAGGTCAAAAAGCAATAAGATTTTACTCTCTAGTTAACCTGGAGTGTCTCCAACCATTATTTTAAGTTAGATGTTCTGAGGACACAAAGATGATTCAAAAATAAGACAGAGGTTATTTTGGTGGGGAGTGGCATATGAAGAGGAAATAGACTATTAACAGTCTTAAAAGAAATACCTACCCTATGAAGAATACCAGGACCAAAAATAAACTTCACATAAATGTAAAATAAACTTCTACAAGCAATCTTCTCCTGGTGCTGATTTTTTTTTCTTCCCCTCTGACTTAAATATAAGCAAGACAGGACGCTGACTGAGATGAACTTTTCACTTTTGTAGGTCCTGTGCTAATATAAATAAATCTTATAATGGTCTTCAATAACAGCAAATTGTCAACAGGATGAGGCTATACTACCAGAGTCCTAGGTTTCCCATGTGAAGTGACTGTCCAGAAGCCCTACTCTCTCTGTCTGGCTCCAGGATAATCTGAACAAATATTCAGGAGGTGAGTGATGACCCAGCACCCCCCTTCCTCCTCCACTCCCCACCGTGTCCAAACTGACCTGACCCCCCCACTCAGGATCTTCACCTGTGGCTCACTGTGCCTTCAACACATCAGCTCAAAGTCTCTCCTTTCAATGTAAAAATGTATTTCCATCCTTGAAGTCGTCTGCTTTTCCATAATGCAACCTTGATACTCCTCCCATTGAGTGCCGAGGTCTATGTGCCTTTCCCTTGAACTTGGATGGTCAGTGACTATCTTGAACACCAGAAGAGATGCTCCATGACTTGGAAGGTAGATCATAAAAGTGCCATGCATGTCCACTCTGCTCTCCTGAGGCTCTCACTAGGAACACCGCCGCCACCTTGGGAGGGAACCCAGATCAGCCCACACAGAGAGAACATGATGAGAGGGCCCAGGTAGGTGTTCTGGTCAATGGCCCATCTGAGGACCCGGCCCCAGCAAGGTGCCTGCAGGACTTGTGAGTGAAGATAACCCAGAGGATACCATCCCCAGGATGTGCATCTTCCCAGCTGAGGAACATCACGGAATACCCCCACCCCTTCTGCGCCCAGCCTGAGTGACCCACAGAATCCATGAGCAAAATTAAACGGTGACTTTACACCTCCAAGTTTTGGGATGGTTTGTTACACAGCAAGAGTCCCTGGGACATCAACCCTCAATGAATAGAATCACAAATGTGAATGCGAGCCCACAGTGACAAATGAGGCAGGGAAGAGGGCGGTCCCAGGTGCAGGAGATGCGGTTAAGGATATCAGCGGTCGCCAACCACCTGCAGAGCTTGGACCAGTCACTTCTCTGAGGTCTGCGCTGTACGAATTATAAAATGGTATTAACAGAAGCTAATAAGACCACCGCCAGGGTTAAATGAGGCACTATACGAAGGCCCTCTGAAAGGTATGAAGCGTGAGGCATTATTACGAATGTTACCTGTGAGGTATCGTCAATGTCACATACGTCTTCATTTCAGACACGCGGATGTCATAACTCCATAATACCCACTGAGGGCCACTGGAACAGCACAGTGAGAGGCAGTGATGAAGGTAGCAGCAGGTAAAACTGGTACGGTTTACCCCTGTACCATTTTTCCTCCCTCCCACTGCTTGTCTCTGGAAAGCACATTAAAAGCTCATACAAAACACAATCTTGCGTAGGTAGGAAAACTAAGCACTCCATTCCTAAACGTGCGTGTAGACAAACAGCTTGTGTTACAGGTCTTTCGATGGCTCCAGGCTTACAGTAAGAACCAAAGTGTGTTGGCTTCCTCTGTAAGTGCGATCTTAATTGCATGACATGTGTCACCTTATTTAGTCCTTGCAGCCCTCCCACTGGCTAGATCCTAGTGTTATTTCAATTTGATTGGTGAGGAAACTGAAATGCAGGGCGGTCACATCACACGCTGATGAAGTACCGAAACCGGAAGTCAAACCCAGGCATCCTGAAGCAGGGCCACCCTTTTAACCACTGCGCTCGGATTCCCAAAAATCTTCTTGAGGGTAAAATATGAACTCACATTCAGTTCATCTCCTATCCAATTACTGGGAACTCAAAAGGTGCTCTTAATAATATTCTGCCACTCAAGCTCCCTTGAAGAAACACAAGAGAAAAATAAAAAGGACTTCCATCAGAACAGCAGAGAATGTTTTCTGTCCCACCCCCAGTGGCCTCAGTGCACAAATTCCACGTTCCCATCCTCAGAGCTTCGGACATGTTTACACAGCAGGACCCAGCAGGTTCCAGATGAATGTTAATGGGCCACACTGCGCGGCTCGGTCCTGGCAAAATTCTGAGACAAAGCTCAACAGACTACCGAAATAATTTACAAAACCACACGATTCTCTCAAGCCCAGGCTCCACGTGGCAAGAAGTTCAGTTCTTTCTTTAAAAATGCAGCGTCACAAGCTGCCCTTTTGAATTTCTAAGACTAAAGGACAAGTGGAAAGAGAGAATGAAATAAAGTGACAGATCCTCAGATGGGGAGAAGTGACGGGGACAGACGGGACATTCCCTGATCACTTCACCTTCCAGTCCCAGGCATCTACTTGGCTTGCTGGTGCCTAAGGAAGTAGAAAGCAGAGCCCTTCCCAGCATCCAGACATCCTGGGCAGTTGAGATCGCTGGACCTCAGAGTGTGGCCCCAGAACCCGCAGCATCCACATCTCCAGGGAAGTGGTCCTGGCTCCCACCCCAGATCCACTGAATCAGACACCCTCAGGCAGCGCCCAGCAAGCTGTTTTAAAACGTCCTCCAGCTGCTTCTGACACCCAGTACAATCAGAGAACCACTCTTCCCAAATGAGAGCCACGGACCTAAATTACAGGACCACAAGAGGGCTCTAGTTCATGGGGTCTGAGTCACACCTCTGGCTAATGTCTAGGCAGTGCTGCTAGCCATTGCTTGATCACTTCACACTCAGGGCCCCTCCACGTCTGCAGGGCAGGCTGATGGGACGAGCTCAGCCTTCTCGTCTAACTGTCTTGCTCTTGATCAAACATCCTTTCATTCATCGAACCATGGGCAACACAGACGTAGCACAGCTCAGAGTTTGTGCACCTTCTCAACGTCTTAGATAACATGTGTGTGATATGTTGCTTCTGGTTGATGGCCCTGCCCCGGGCTGACCCCGGGCCAGGGAGCAGCCGCTCTGGGCTCTCAGTATTACTCTGTGTCCCCTTCTGCCCTTAGCAAGTGCCTTTCAAGGGAGGCTTCCCGTCACCCAGGCTCCCCAGGGTGTATGCTCTGGGCTTGTTCTTCTGTTCTAAATTATCGTGTCTACATGAATAGTCAATTTGTTTGACAAAGGTTCAGTAAATTCTTGCTATCAAACTGGCAGATTATTATTGGTAAATCAAGTTTGATGAAGTGATCACTGTCTACAATGGTTCAACTTTTAAGTTAAGGGGAAAACTTTTACACTGCCAATAATATCAAAATAAAACCATCAAAATGTTATCATCCCAAAGCCTACATTTCCTTCTCTGAAAAAGTGCATTGTGTTTCTGGCTTGGAGAGCCCCAGTTTCTTAGGAAATTGGAGAGTGATCAGCCTAATATACAAAAGACCCATTGCTGCTGCATGGATACATTCCTAGCATCCAATACAAACAGCTCCATCTGAGTCCTTACTTGAATCTTATTTCTGTCCACCTTTCATCAGTGGGTTCTCATGACTTGAATTCTCATCCAGTGCTACTTCTGGCCTATTTTCCCCTAATGTTTTCTCATCTCTCTCTACTCTCTGCAGTTGCTCCATTCCATTCTTGTTTCCCTTCTGCAATAAAAAAAAAAAAAAAAAAAAAAGGACTAACATAAGAACATCTTTTCAGAAACTGAAGGAACGTCTCAAACATCAAAGTTTGCCACAGTGAAAAGGTACAAATGCTCCCAGTGGTCCTCACCCAGGTCACCTACAGGTCACCCTCCCCTGGGAACCCCACATGTTTTTTTAGAGCAGACTTATAATGAAACGTTCTAAAGTGCGTCTGACGAATGATACCAAGGGGCGGCGGAATGAAGAAGGGAGCCACCTGCTAGAAGCAACCCAGGTTTTTGCACTTCTAGAAACACAAAGCCTTTATGTGGTTTACAAGAAACTTGTAAAACAATCTTGTTCCCAAACCGCTCTTTGCAATTCACAGCTGCATCACTCCCCCACTCCGGTCTCCGCCCAGCGGAGATCGAGCTTGCGGACCCTTTGGACACGCAACGTGTGAGAACAGCGACGGCCAGCACAGCCGCGGGCCTCTAAAGCTGTCCAGAAAAAGCCTCCAAGCACTTGAGAGGCGCATCCTGGTGGGTCTTTGCTGTACCCCGGAGACAGAGGTCAGCCACGGCCAGGGGTGGCCAAGCCCAGGGAAGAAACGCTGGAGCTCTGGGTTTGGGGGGCGGGGATCAAGGCAGCTGCTCTGGGATATGGCAAAAATCGCTGACCAACCCCACTACGGTTGGGGGTGGGGGGCGGTTTCTCACAACCGCATGACAGTTTAAAACCTCCCCTTGCCGTGACTCCCTATGCATTCTCAAAGCAACTCTCAGTAGTACTGACATTCTGCCGTCACCATAAATGAGAGGCCAAATCTAATCTGACTTCATGCTCAGCCATTACTTTGCCCCTGGAACCTACAATCTGTTATGGCAAAGTTTCTCAACGTCTCCTGGACCTACGAAAGCCTCGGTGCAGGCTGTGTCCCCTCCCTAGGACATCTTCGCTTCCCTTGGCTACGCCCTCAGCTCCTCCTCAATCCGGCAAACTCCGCTGCGCCTCCCGTGGTCCCGCTCCTGTGTCAAACGCGTGCCCTCCTGGCCTTATAGATCCTCACAGAACTAACCCCTTCC
>PVJD01010865.1:0-20000 GCA_004026545.1 Mormoops blainvillei
GACTACATATTTAATGTCTTTAACTTTTTAATTATTTTAACTACCTAATTATACTTATTAATTTAATTTTAATGAGAATATTAGGTTTTCATCCAGATTTGAATTATTTTTAACATATTGTCTTTATTCTGTATCCTTAGTATTGTCTTTCTTCTGTGTCTTTAATAATGCCTCTTGAAATTTTCTCTGAATAATCAAAAAGGATTTGTTTCCAAAGAAAAATATAGAGGATTTAATATAAAATCAGACTTAATTATGATATGAGATACTCTAATATGCTCCTTAGCTTGACTAAGATAATACCATTGCTCTTTTAATTGAGGTTTTGAACTTATTTAACTTTTAAAAGTCTTTACATGTATATATTATATTTCAAATTATATCTCTGCATGTGTTTAAAGGATGTTTCTTTTTGACACACAAAATTTATCCTGTCCTAGCTTATGAAAACATGATCATATTCATGAAATTATAACAGCACAGTTTTTACTAAAAAAAGTATTTTACAAATAACCATTGTTTGTGACTTTGTTATGGTTTTTCCCTATTAATTTAAATAGTAATAAATTGATGGAGTTAAGGGGAGAATTGATTTTTTTCCTCTTTGATACTCAGAAAGAGGTCTATTACATCTTGCGGATGTGGCCTGTTTGTGACTTTTTCTCAATGGGAGGGAAAATAAAAAACAAGAATTATCATCTCCCACGGAGATGTGCTAAATGAAAGGTGCTAAGAGATGTGGAAAAGGATATGAAGGATTAAAAATAATGCTGAGTTGTGAATGTTTTCTCTCTACTTTTGTTTCTTCTCTTTGAATTATGCTTCATATTATGTGGATATCAAGTTTTCTTATGGGTGGCAATGAAGTCAAATTGTATTTTACGCAAATAAAAGAAAACATAGAAAAAAGACAGTGAAGACATGGCTCTGGGATAATATACTAAGCTTGTTTGTTTGTGAGATTTGGGAGCTTTGTAATTTAGAAAGCTCTTTGTGATGTATTAATGAACTGAAAACAGGAATGTATTGTGTCCAAACAGTGCATATATTGAGAGGGTGCAATGTGCTGGGAGGTTCTAAGTAGGCAATTGTGTTGTGAAATCACAATGAAAAGGCTCAGGCGGAAAACGGCTTTCTGAAAATCGCACCTTTTGATGTGCTGGTGACATAAAATTGATGGAGTTAGGTGGAATAATGACTTTAAACATTAATCCTTCCTCTCTTCAGACAGACAGTAACTTGAGGTGCTCATTAGGGCTTATTTGGAAAGGTTTAGCAACTTCCATTTTTTTATCTTTCACAAAACTGCTAATTATTTTGATATGTACATGATGATTCTGCTAAGGAGTTCTCCAGAGCTGGTGAGTCTGTGAAGAAGTTGGTCCGATGGCAGTGCTTGCCGCCAGGAGAGTCCGCACTGTGAAGT
Source organism: Mormoops blainvillei (assembly GCA_004026545.1). Classification (NCBI taxonomy): domain Eukaryota; kingdom Metazoa; phylum Chordata; class Mammalia; order Chiroptera; family Mormoopidae; genus Mormoops; species Mormoops blainvillei. Next base: position 1,427 of record PVJD01010865.1, read on the forward strand.
GCATTGTATGCACTACGTCAGCTCTGACAGAGCCCCTGAGTAATGTAATTTCAAAAGCAAGGCTTTCAGGTTTGATCCACCAGCCTTCTCCTCACCACCTTGCAACCAAAAGCTTTCTTTTGTAATTGTGGTGATTCTAGACTACTAGGTGCTTCTGATGTCATAACTTTTAGAGGAATACCACCATAAATGTAATGTAGAGGAGTACAAAGACAATGATTTACACCTGTGTATATGTCTTAGTAGTCACCAAAAAACTTCAGATCCACCTTAAGGGAAATTACTCGTCATTTTTAAAGTTTCCCCACGGAATAAGATTTTCTTTTGTGTCTGCAGCATTTGTGAGAAAGATATATATGTGACAATGACATTTCCTGAGCTAATAAAGATTGCATAGTTGTTAAGTGAGTCACCACACTATCAAAGCCTCGATAATAAACAACTGATGTTTGATCCTCATGACTTTCCATATATTCCAGTTTTAACTAGCATTACAAATTGATGTTTGAGTAAGAAATCTACCCTTTGTGTGTATACACACATATCACTTATGTATGATTCTTTAATTCTCTAAAAATAATCATGCTGTAACACTCTAGCATTTTAAGATTAAAAACACCAAGAAGAACAGGAATACACTTAGTATTAAAAGTTATGAAACTAGATGAAAAAGAGATAAAGGAAAGATCTTAAAAAACTGTCAAAATTTAAAAATACACAGGTTTTAAATTGTTTGTGCTTCCAAAACAGCAGTGGAATTACCCTTGTTTCAGATCTTTACAGTGAATCTGCTCAGATAGAGTTAGGGAATGGAAGTTTCAGAAGTAATCTTTCTGTGAGGAAATGGCCTATCTGACCTAATTGTGGGATCTTTTTCTCTCTTTTTCTTTCTCTTTTCTACCACTTGGAGGAAAGCTGCATGGGAAGCAAAAATTCCTCTTCTCACTATGTTTTACACATTGTCAGAATTTATTAACACAGTATTTTCAGAATGACAGGGTTATTAGACATTTCATGGCAGAAACTCAAATACAATTTCACATTTTGTTTGGTCAAAAGTTGTAAAATTTTCAAGAATCACAGAAGCAAACATGTGGTCTTCCAATGCATATGTTAAATGCAGATCTGCCAATATGATAGAACTTGAGCTTGAGAGAGAAAAATGGAGAGTCAAGTGTAGAGTCACATTATGTATTAGCATGTGTGGGGGAGATGCTATCATAATTTATGAGAAACCAAGGAACACAAAAATGTATGGATGGTTCATGTTTATTTAGAAGTCCTACCCTATGTATATACCATGAGGAACACCATCTGTGTCTATACTCTTCCAGGGAAATCAGTTAAATATTTCAAAAATAAAATAAAATTTTAAAATGCCATTAGTAAATTGATAGTCTCTTTTTCCTTTGGTATATAAAACACTGGTTTACCCTCTTTTTTTCTAATTTTCACAGTTTCATTGAATCAATTTGATTGATTTGTATAATGTTAAGCAACATGGATAAAAATAAAATAGCTTATTGCCATGCTTATAATGTAAATTAAAGAGTTTTTATAATTTAAACAAAAGCTATTGTGTTTCTTCATCTGAAAGATTATATATAGTTTAAGTTTTACAGTTTGGTTTTCATTTTATTTTCATTTTATCCCCAGGTTGCTGTGTGCTCATGTTGAAACTTTTTATCTTGTATTCTCTGGGTTCAAATATATTGCTGTTAAAAAAGAAAACTATGAAAAAAATCTGTAGAACAATGAAACAAGTTGAAAATAGACAAAACACAGGTTACTGTTCAGCTTGATTGGGAAAGGGAAATATTCATATAGATGTATATTTACATTTATATTGACATATTTGCCCAGGTAGTTAATTACATAATTCAGTAAATATTTAGTAAGTACCTATAGTCTTGACCATATGTCTAAACATTTTGACATATACCAGAAATTCAAAGATAAATATGGCTTAGCCTCTGTTATCAAGAAGTATGAGACAAACAGAAGGATGAAGATATTAAAAAAAATCTTGCAGAAAGGAGTCATGACTGTATAACATAAGCCTGTGTATAATAGAGTGAGGTACCAGCAACGGTGTGAGCAAATCCACCAGGGCTGATAAGAGATGAAGGTGATTGGAGGAGCTTCATTGATGGGGGATTTTGTTTGTTTTTTTGTCTTTGAGTTGAAATCTATGGAAATGTATGACAGGAGAAGAGAAGGGCATGGTAGAAAAAGTCAAGTTAGTTTTACCATTATGGTATAGAGAACAAGAGCCTACTTTCAGGATAAGATAGGATAAGATAAAAAGTATATATAGAGAAAAAAATCTCAATTAATATAGAATGATTGTTAGTTTACATCTGTAGTCAAGCCTAATGATATGACAAATTGACAAAATAATTGATTTTCTCCTGGCATCTAAATTATAGCACTGCTACTTATATTCAACATTTACACAAGGTGCCCAGATTTCATGCTACCACCCGGGCTATACTCTGTCAGTCTCCTTCAGAGCTGCTTGTGTTTTGGTTCTCAGCCCATCCCATCTCTTCTGCTTTGTGCTCCATTGCTTCTCACTTAGTGGTTGATGAAAAGCAATCTGATAAGCTAACTCTTACTAAGGTTTAATTACTTAACAGCTTGATTATTAAATCTCCAAGGGTATTTGAATTTTGAATAGAGGACTCTGAGATGTTAAAAGTCTTAATTCAATAGAATTAATTAGTGAATTTTTTTTTTTTTTTTTAGTGAGAAGACTTTTGATTGGGGCAGGAAAGATGACAGAGAAAATAATTCAGTAACACTTCATATTTTTAAGGAACCACAATCTCAAGTAGAAACAGTATTATATTTGGAGTTAAAATCCCAAACGTGCCACTATCTCTCCATAAATTCTTACTTTCGGCAAATCACATTGTCTTTGAATCTCTGTTTTCTCCTCTTATGATAGAGATAATACCATTGTGCTACCAAAGGTTGGTAGAATCATATGAATAGTAGGTAGAATTATTTTTTTTTTGTTTATCTTTTGTAAAGTCTAAATGCATATTATTATCTTATTCACTAAAATTTAGATCTGTGTGCATTAAAATGATTTTTTATTCCCAAGTTTTCTGAAATCAACCAAGTACCTGTAAGGATAGCCACCAGAGTAGACTGAATTTGTAATTAATAAAGTTTATCTTGTGCACATATATATGAGCTTGCTAAATAAAGTGTTGAATCTTTAAAAAATTTAAAAATCAACAAAAAATGAAAAGGGAAACGTGTGAGTGATAAAAATCATGATCACACTTACCTGGCAGGGGGCATACCGTAACCACGATGACAGTTTTCCCAGGGTGAGGCTCATCCCTTGCACTGCGGATTTGCTGACCCTTGGGATTTTCCTAAATGTGGGAAACTCGACTGCATAACTTGTGGTAGTAGGGGACTGTGTTCGTGCTCTCCCCTGAAAAAGAATTATATGATAATATATTATGGGTTTAAGTCTGGTTCTAGGAAGAATAATTAAAAATGGATTGATTGATTATAAACATATGAAAGTAAACAAAATGGAAATTCAAGTTGCTTGCAGAATCAGGAGATATAGATGTAAATATGTATCTTAGCATACCTGGTATAATTAATATATAACAATAAGAAAAGTAATTATTTAAATCTTATTTTTAAGAGTGGGACAAAAGAATTCAGCACCAGTGCATAATTGTAAGTAGAATAAAATAACCCAATCTATTAAATAGTTTGGGAGTACCTATAAAAATTTAACATGTATGTATGATCCAGTAGTTATTTTTAACTATTTTTAACTAGTTTTAAGGTTTGTTGTTTTTTTTTAACAAGCAAAAGTTTATTTGGAAAGTCATAGAGGTAGAAGAAGTGAGCCATGGAAGAAGTGAGCCAACTGGGCTGTGTGGGCTCATGGAATAAGTCACAGAGGCAAAAGAAAAGACATTGCAGTTTAGGAGAAAGGAAGGCAGAGAAAGCCTGCCTGGCGGAAGAGAGGAGGAAAGGCGTGGGCATACTCCAGAAAGAGTACACAGGGAAGCTTAATTTTAACAGTGATTATTTAGGGACAACTGAACATTCCTGTAGAGAAATGTTTAAAACAATCTTGAAGTTAAAAAGGAGGAATGTGTCAGGTAAAGTGTGAATCCCAAGAAGGGAGGGTGATGGTAAAAAGAGAAGCTACCTAATAGTAAAACTCGTTATTTCTAGGCAGAGGAGACTTCTTGTGAGAGCATTGAAAAAATGTATGGGATTGAGTATGTCCATAAATAATGAGAAGGAAATGATAGAAGATAGGAGGAAAAAAGAGAAAATTGGATAAATGTTTTACAAAAAGGGGATTTGTAGATTCTAGATTCAATAAATATGAGGTGTATTCCAAAAATTAAATCATGGTTTTTGAGGTATGCATTGGTAACATATCGATATGTTACTAAGACATATTGTGACTTATTTCCCTATTTGTTAGACTGGTAGATCAAAGAAATGTCTCACACACCCTATATTTTTACGCAAATAAGGCATTTGATCAAATCTCTAAGATTCTTTGGAGTTACCAGGGAAGTAGGGCCTTAATAATCACTTAGAAAACTTCTTCAGAATGTGAACAGGGGACACAGAATCAGCTAGTAGAATGGGGAGATATTTAAAATTGTTGCTCTTCAAATATCTAAAGGGTCTTCATGCTTGAAATGAGTAATAGATTAGGATTTGGTGGAGAAAGTTATTAGATTTTGAATCAAATTTTGATTCAAAGGAGAAAGAATCAAATTTTGAGCAAATATATGAACAAATATTAAGGAGAAGACCTGGTGACTCAGTAAGATGTTTTAGGGATTGAATTTTCATTTTTGACCAGCTTTTAATGATCTTTAGTTTAAACTGGACAAAAGGAGAAAAATACATAATGTGTTTGTCACCATGCTCTTATCCTTGAGCTGTGGCATATATTCTCAGTCAGCCCAGGGACCTTCCTTAGTGGACTGATAAACAGCCTTTAATCTATAAACTTTTATTTTTTTAATCCTCACCCGAGGGTATGTTTAGTGATTTTAGAGAGGGAGGAAGAGAGGAGAGAGAGAGACAGAAACCTTGAGGTGACAGAGAAACATTGATCAGGTTCCTCTCGTACAAGCCCTGACCTGTGGTTGAACCCACAACCTAGGTATGCGCCCTGACCAGAAATCCAACCCACAATCTTTATAGTGTATGGGATGAGCTCCAACCAACTGAACCACCCAGCCAGGGCAATCTATAATCTTGATAGAGGCCTTTAATTTGTATTTAAATAGCCACTAACAATTTACCATTCTTGCTAGATGGTATTTGAGACCCTATACATTCTAATACCTCATGATATTAATGCTAGAATTATATTTTGTCATCTACAATACAGGGCATTATGGCCTCCATTCACTTACATAAAAATAAAGGGAGTCAAATTTTCAACTAACTTTGTAATGTCTATTTCTACAATAAATGATGTTGACACAGTCCCCAACAACAGAATCACCAGGCTGTATATTTTCTAGACAAATCGAAGTTACAAAAATGCATTTTTATATTTGGCAATACAATATAAAGCCTAATAATAAGATCTGAGTTCTACCAATACTAGACAAATCTGCAAGTATAACACGCTTTCTCCTAGCAAACACCCTGTGAATTCATAAATATTTACATATTACAAGTTATAATTATGTAGCACTGGGGAAATGTAACTGTATATTTATATCTACAAGAATATAAAAGAACATCCATAAATTACAAATGTGCATTGTTCTAAGAAGGGTACCTACTGAGCTTTTGTTTCTTAAAGCCAATACATAAGACAAGTTTCTACATCCCACCCTAGTGGAATAAAAAATTATAATTGTAAGTTTGAATGATTACTGATTGCTTATTATAGTTTCTATTAATAGTTGTAAATGATTATGTATGAGCACATCATTGTAAGTATTTGATAATGTAGAAGAGAAAGTTTGTATTGCTACAGGGATAATTCTCCTTAGAAACTGACAAGCATGATTATAAAAAATACTGCAAAGTATGTATTTGCCTTAAAACAATTACCAAAAATAGTGCAGTTATCTTGTATTAGTTGGCTTTCCATAGTAAATTCTATATCATAGATTAGCCTGAACACTAATAAAGTTCTGCTAAATAAAATAGGAATTAAGTTTAGAAATCTGTTTTGCATCTTAGTTTTGAGTTATCCTAAAGCTTTAAAAAATAAAAACTGGGAAATGTTTTGTATACTTTTGCATTTATGTTTTCCAAACAAATATTATTATTTACATTTTTATTATTTTCACACTCCCCTTTTCTTATTATTTTCATATAAAATATTCTAACAGTTTAATTACTTCATAACTGCATTATTATATGTATCTCTGCTGGTACATTTATATATGAGAGTAAGTTTATATTTAATAGTCTAATCTCTGAGATTGACAGCCCTTATGTAGCAGTGACCTCCAGTCATCTGATCAAATTTTGGGTTACTTACTAGCTATAATCAAATATATTCTCATCTCTTATTTGAACAAATCATACGGAAATTGAATACAATTTTTTTAGGAACACTAGCAATATGTTCACTTCTCTGATAATTTTGACATTAAAATTCCATCTTAATAATCCCATCCTTCAGGCTTTGCAGACTCTTAAGGTATTAAAGAAAAAATTATCCTAAGCAGTTAGATTATAATGTATTTAAAGATTAGACATTTCATGTTGAATATTAACTGCTCCACTTCCCAGGCAAAGAAGACTTTGCTGATTTTCTTCTATAATTTATACAATTCAAAGGCCAGCTATCCAAGTTTCAAACTATGTCACAGGAAAACATATTTTAAAATGAACTTGAATACTATATAGACTTTTAAAGGCATATGTGATGAATGGCATATTTAGGTAAACAAAAAATGCTTACAATTATTTAATTTTATTTCACAATAAAATACATAACTTTATTTTAAAAATTGACTATGAAAATGCTTTACAGAGAGTAAAATAGTTAAATAAAATGGTTAAATTCTCATTTAAAAAACAGCTATGAACCCTGACTCCAGATAATGTTATTTCTTTATTTATTGAGTATACCCCTTATATTGTGGAGAGAGAAAAATTAAAGAAAATATAAATTAGCAGATGAGAAAATCACCTATTGTATTGTTTCTCTGGCTGAAAGGGACAATGTATTATTATCTATTATGTTTTTCTATTCTGAAGAGTCTACATGTGACTTTTTCATAAAAAAGAAAGCCTGTCCTATTTTAAATTGATCCCAAGAAAAAAAATTTGAGCCAATTTATGCATTTCAAATATAAAATAATAATTTTTTCTAAACCTTTCTTTTTTCTTCTGGCGTGTTTCTATAACACACGAACTTTCAGTATGATAAAACTTTATTCACATACAATTTAAAGAACGTAGGTGTTATAGACTAAAGGTTTGTTCCTCGCCCCCCTCCCAAAATTCATGTATTGAAAGCTCAACCCATTGTGATGATATTGGGAGCTGGGACCTTCCGGAGATGAGGAGGGCATGAGGGTGGAGTCCTCATGCGTGAGATCAGCGCCCTTAGAGAAGGGATCCTGAAGAGCCGAACACGCGGAAGCCTTGATCTCAGGCAGCCTCCAGCACGTGAGCGATGTATTTCTTTTGTTTATAAGCCGTCCAGTCCATGGCGTTATGTTACAGCAGCCCAAATGGACTAAGGCAGTAAGCTTGAAAATTAATAAAAAGCATGCTTCCAATAGCTGAACCCTGCTTCTATCACTGCTCATGAAAGAAGAATGCTAACTTAAAAATAAATAGAAATATCCATAACACATACCCTTCTGAACAGGATATGATAATACCATTATCTGAATGTGTACTCATTAGCAAATAACTTCTACTCAGTAAGCTCTATTTCCCACTCAAAAATATGATTCCTCATGTTTTTTTTTGTGTGTGTGTATGTGTGTGTGTGACAAACTGATAATGTGAAATTATTTTATTTTATAATGATTTAAATTTATTTAAACTGTTAATTACATTATCTTGGTTTGGGCTCTAGCAAAAGTACATCCTAAGAGTACTTTTACAGTGTAGGTTGTTTATTTGGGAGGTTGTAACGCGAAACACCTGCATGAGAATGAGAACACCGGAGCAGGAGGAGAGATGTACTTTTCTGCTACCGCATAGCAAACCACTCCAAAATTATTGGCTTACAAGGAAACCACTCATTATATCTCATAATTCTGTGTGAGGACTGACACCAGCTGCTTGGTCTCACTTGGGACTTCTTATGGACTGTAGTCAATAGTGACTTCTGCTAGGCCTTAGCAGGACTGCTGGATATGAGGAACTGGCTTGTTGTCTCTGTAATCTTAGAGCCTCTTATTTTTATCTGACTCCTCCACACAGTGTCTCAATATGATGTTTCCAGCAGTAGTATGGTCAGCCATCTTACCCGGCATCTCAGGATTTCCAAAAGTGTGAAAAACGAAGTGAATGAGTCACTGTAATATAGGCTTCAAACTGCACAGTTTCATTTCCATTGTTTGAACTGAGGGTATTTTTGAAGCCTGGTAGCCACAAGAAAAGAGTCAATAAATTGTAGGTAAATAGAGAGTTTAATTTGGGTAACAGGTTGAATCCTGCTGGAGACAGCTGGGATATCTATAGAACCACCTTAGAATTACCTTGCTTGAGAGGTATAGTTGCTGAGATATCTACCAATTCTTATTTGGCATTGTTAAAGGGATGCTTTTGAAGGATAACTTCCTGGCAGATAGGTAGGTCTGCTAGATATGTAGGCAGAGCACACAGCCCATGCCAGAGGAACTCAGGAAAAAGTGTTGCAGGAAATTTCAGTAAGCTGACAGAAGGCATGGGAATACAGAGTCCTAAGGGGATAAGGGATGAATGTATAAAACATATTTGTATAGCTTACGAATATAACAAAAGGAACATTCAGCTGAAAGAATAAACTTTATTAGTATCCTAAAAGTCCTTGTGTTTATTCATAATTTCATGTTGTCCCCAAATGAATAGCCGCTATGATAAATTTTTTCTAATCATTTCCTTGCTTTTTTTTTAAAGTGTTTCTCCTATGAAGTTAGTTTGGTGAAACTTACATCATTTAAATTTTTTCTTTTTTGGAAATTTATATTTATAAAGGGATACTATACGCACTTTCTGCAACTTGTCCAGTCATTGTGCATTGTTTTTCTTGTTCATATTTATGCTTGACACGAAAGTTTTCTTTTGGTTTATTTGTGTTATCATGTATGTATACACACACACACACACACCCCACATTTAATTCATTTAGTTGCTGAACAATGGCTTTCTTGGATGCCATAGAAAACAGAAAAGCATGTATTCTATTGCTTTATTTGGGGTTAGAATGTAATCCCATAGACAGTCCCAGTGAGGGTGAAAGAAAAGTGAGACAGGGAAGGAGTATAAGCAAATGAAGTAGGGCAATATTGAGCAGAACTTCAAAAGGAAAGTCATGCAAGATACTTCTAGATGTATTGAAACTGTCCACTGCACCTCAGACTGTTCTAATGCAGAATGGAATAGGAGAAACAAATAATTTGCCTACTCCTTCCTATTACTCGTGCCTTTGTTCAAAATTTGCCTCACCAGGAACTAAATTGCATATCACTTCTAAGTTTGGTTCCCAGTTCCCTACAGAAAGATGCAAGGAAGCCAGATTTCAAACACTGTGATGCAAGTATTCATAGATGTCCAGAAGGAGTTATAGAGACCCAGTCCCCATGGGTTGGGGGATCTAGTATCAAATCTCATGTGCTGAGATTTGATACTAGAGATTTCATATTGTATTGTTAAATAAATGCTAACAGCAGGTTTTCAACGGATAACTTATAAAGTTAGAGGATTTCCACTGCATTTATAGCTTGTTAAAAATTGATCATGATTGTCTGTTCAACATTATTGAAAATTTTATCTATCTATTAAGGTATCATATAACTTTTCTCCAAATGAGTTACATCATTACACCATTAGTTATTTAAACAACCCTGAATTTTTAGGTAGAAACAATTTGGATATGATGTATTCTACTTTTAATACATGACTGGACTGGGATTGCTAATATTTTAAGATTATTGCTTGCATGTTCTTGACTGGGGTTATTTTGTCACTTTTTACTTAATGCCCTGTATCTGAACTGGTGTTAAATTGAGTAAACCTCATAAAAATGAGTTGGTCAAATCTTTTTTCCTATTCCTGGAAAAATTGATAGGACTCATTAATTAAACTACACATTTAATTGATTTAATAGATATGTGAGTGCTCAGGTGTGTTCTTAGTGCAATTTTGATATATTTTATTCTTATAAAATATTATTCATCTAACTTTTATTTATATTGTATAAGCCAGAGTTGTCCAACCTGCAGCCCACAGACTGCGTAAGGCCCAGGGTGGCTATAAATGTGGCCTGACATAATATTATAAATGTATGTAAAACCTTTTTTTGCTCATCAGTTTTCATTTAAATCAGTTTAAATACACAAAAACTATTGTGTATTTAATGTGGGACCCAAGACAGCTCTTCTTCTTCCAGTGTGGCCCAGACATGCCAAAAGTTTGGACACCCTGGGCCCTTGTATTATCAAATTTATCTTTGCATTTCCTATAGTTATAAAATCTCTTTATTGCTAATATTATTTTTTTCTTACTTCTATCTTCTTTATTAATATAATACAGTTTGGTATCATTTAATTCATTTGGAACAAACATTTTCCACTATTAATTAATTTTTATATTTTGTTTTCTGTTTCATTAATTGTGACATGAAAATAATTTCACAATTTCCTACTCTTTATTCTACTCTTGGACATTTTATTCTGTTGCTTATTTCAAAATTTAAAAAAAAATGAACACTTTGTTATTTTCTGAATATTTAATATTATCTATCCTAAGTTTTTAAGGTCATAAATTTTTATGTAACATCTGTTTTAGCTGTATCTCATAAATTTTAATCATAGTAGTCCTGTAATTGTTAGTTAAAAGTAATTTCTAAGTATGCTATTGTTCTTATTAGAATTATAACTTTTAAGTGCTTTTCTTTTTTCTAACAAATATTTTTGCTATTATGTTTAAAAAACTTTTATCTTGATGCCATTGTGATCAAATATAATGTGCTCTGTATGTCAATCAGTTAAAATTTGTAAGAAAAACATATTTCCTCTTGTAATTATTTCATATGTATGATATTAGTATGTATTATCCAATGTTTGAGTATCCTGACTTGTGACTCTCCATTTTATGACGCATATTCACTGTCCTGTTCAACTCTTTCATATTCTTAGTCATTTAAGTCAGTTTGCCTAATTAATTAATGAAGAACTATGTTATATCTAATGATATTAGCAAAGGATTCAATTTCATTTTATAATTATATCAATTTTTATTTTATACATTTTAAAGTTATATTATTATATGTACACAATTTAAAATTATTATAATACCTATTAAATTAAATTTTTATCATTATGTAAGTTTCCTCAATCTTTTATAATGGCTTTTGCCATGATACAGTTTTGTCTGATATTAATACGGTTTCCCATTTTCTTAGTAACTGCCTGACCTATGTTTATTAACCCTTTTACTCTAAGTCATTCTATGTCTTTATCTTTTAGGTGTAACAGGTTTTCTTTTTTTACTGGAATGTTTATCCCATTTATATTACCTTTGATTATTGATATGTTAGGATTAAATTATATCAAATTACTATATATATTTTTATTTACCTTATGTTTCTGCTTCTTTTTGAGCCCTAGCCCCCTTTTCAGTGGAGAGGTATCACTTTTGGACACTTTTTATTTTCATTCAACTTTTCCTTTACTTTTTAGAAATTTTCTTTACTTTTTAGAAAGTCTGTATTTTAGTTTCTAGTTATTTGATAGGCACACTTAACCAAGTTTAAATTAATCAATATTTTATACATGTTTAAGTCAGTTTTCTCCAGAGAAACAGAAACAATAAAAGATATAAATATATTTATCAAATATGTAATATATATGATACCTGTATATATGCATATATGTGTGTGTTTGCATACATATGTGTATATGTATACCCTTGTGTGTATAAAGACATTAAAATGTATTATACTAAAATTGGTTCATCTGATTACATAGGCTGAGAAGTCACAAGACCTGCAGCTGACAAGGTAGAGACTCAGGAGAGCCAATAGTGCTGTTTTAATCTGTGATCAGATATCTAACAATCAGGGGAGCTAATGACCACCTCTCACCAGCCAGAATGACCAGCATAAACAAATCAGCAAACTGTAAGTGCTGACGAGGCTGTGGAGAAAAGGGGACCCTAGTGCATTGTTGGTGTGAATGCAGACTGGTGCAGCCACTGTGGGAAACAGTTTGGAATTTCCTCAAAAACTAAAAATGGAACTACCTTTTGACCCAGCAATTCCACTGCTGGGGTTACACCCTAAGAATCCTGAATCACCCATTCAAAAGAACCTATGCACCCCAATGTTCCTAGCAGCACAATTTACAATAGCCAAGTGTTAGAAGCAACCAAAGTGCCCAAAAGTAAATGAGTGGATCAAAAAACTATGGTACATTTATACCATAGAATACTATGCAGAAAGAAAGAAAGAGCTACTACCCTTCATGACAGCATGGATGGATCTGGAGAGCATTATGCTAAGTGAAATAAGCCAGGTGGTGAAAGACAAATACCATATGATTTCACCTATAAGTGGAAGCTAATGAACAAAATGAACAAGTAAGCAAAATATAACCAGAGACATTGAAATAAAGAACAAACTAGCAGTAACCAGAGGGGAGAGGGGAGGAGGATAACGGGGGGAAAAGAAGGGAATGGTCATCAAGGAACATGTGTAAAGAACCCAGGGACAAAGCCAAAGGGGGGAACAATTGAAGGTGGGTGTGAGTGAGTCAGGGGAAAATGATGGCAGGAAAATGAAAGCAATTGTACTTGAACAACAATAAAAAAGAAAAGGCTGAGGGAGACCAATGTCCCAGTTCAAAGACACACAGGCACAGAGAAAACTCCTTATTACTCAACCTTTCTTCTCCTCAGGCCTTCAACAGATTGGATGAGTCCCACCTATATTAAGGAGGGCAATGCTATTTGCTTTACTCAGGCAACAATTCAAATGTTAATCTCATTTAGAAACAGTTTCACAGGTACAACCAGAATATCTTGCCAAATACCTGGTACCTTGTAGCCAATCAAGTTGATATATAAACTAGCTGTCCCAATACCTTTATATGAAAAATGTAAGGGACTTAACAATAGTTTAAGTAGAGTTATTGAACTCCAAAAACATGTGTTACTCCTGTCCATAAGTCCTCTGTATCTTTTGTTTACTCTCAAATCAGATATTGTTTTTATTGTTTTAAGTTGTCAAACTTTGGTTAATTTACCCATACATTTACCAATAGCACCATCCATTCTTTTTATTTGCTCTGAATTTTTGCCTGAGGCCTCTCTTTTCAAATTCACTTTAGGGAAATTCTTTTGGTGGTCAGCTGTTTTTTGTTTTGTGTTTTATATTTTTATTACACACCTGTTCTTTTTCTTTAAAGATTTTATATATTTTATTTTTAGACAGAGGGAAAGGGAGGGAGAAAGAGAGGGAGAGAAACATCAATGTGTGGTTGCCTCTCACGCACCCCCTATTGGGGACCTGGCCCACAACCGAGGCATGTGTCCTGACTGGGAAATCAAAAAAGTGACCCTTTGGTTCACAGGCTGACGCTCAATTTACTGAGCTACACCAGCTGAAGCTACAAACCTGTTCTTAAAAATCTGCTTTTTCTAGGTGTTTGGTTAGAGATGACTCAGGTGTTATTTTTGCATCACATAGTTCTGTTTTTTGTCCTCAGCATAATAAAATGCTGGCCTTCAATTTAAATGTCCTTTTTTGTCACTCTCCTAAAAAATCTTATTCTTAGTAGCAATAGTGTTTTAAGAATAATCATCTAAGTTTATTTGATGGTCACTATTCAGGTGTGAATTTCTTTCATTTATCTTACTTGGGTTCCATTTGAATTTGAATTTCTAAATATGTGGGTTTGTGTATTTTAAAATTTATGTGCAATTATTAGTCCTGATTACATTAGATATTGCCTCTTGCCCCTAGTTAGTACTCTATTGGAAATCTGGCTGTACTAATGTTAAAGTCATCTCATTCTGTCCTCCATATCTCTTAGATTCTCTCTCTCTCTCTCTCTCTCTCTCTCTCTCTCTCTCTCTACCCCACTACACTCCAGATAATTTTCACTCTTTTTTCACTGGATTTATTTAGTTCCTCAGGTAGTTAAAATTAATTATAATGACTTTTCTTTTATAAAAATATATTTTTATTTATGCCTTTTATGCCTCCATCATGAAAAATTTTAAGTTTCTACATCATTTCTTTAGACATATCTTATGTATGATTGTTTTATAATGTATATCAGATAATTACAGTATCTGAAATATTTACTAGTGTCTTTCTACTATCTGTCCTTGCTGCTGGTTGTCATTCACAATGACCTGTGTGTGTGTGTGCTGATTTTATTATGATTACTGGCTGATATTTTCCTTGGCATATCTTGAAAGTGTTTGTCACCTGAACTGAAATAGAGTTTTTAACCTAATATCTACACTTACACAATCATTCCTTTGTGGGAAGAGGATGATATTGTCTCAAGACCATATTAAATTGCATTATTTACTTGAGGCTTCTCAGGCTGGAAGTCATGATTTTAGAAAACCAAAGTTTTGAACCCAGTTTATGAATTTCAGGGAAATAGCATTTCCTCCACACTCAGTGCCAAGTTTGAGACAGGCAACTTTTCTTGCTGACTTTCTTTTCTGGGTTAAATTGTTTCTCATTCGCCCTTTTTATCTGAGTCCCTGGCTTTGTTGGGGAATTATGCTGTTAGGCTTCTTTGCTCAGTTTGTTCCTAGGATTTATGTCTCATTTTCTGTTTCTTGAGCAACCATCAAAGTGGAAGCATAACACCTTCAGGGATTGACAGATGCTTTCAGGATGGAATCTAACTTGGGTACATACTTATTACCCTGAATCCCTATATTTACTTCATACGTAATTTTGTAGCATCCTTTCTTTTATGTCAGCTCTTATATATATTTAAAGATCAAATTTGTATTCATTACAAAAACTTAGTTATTTAAATGTGGGTGGGAGTGTTACACATTAAGATTACGCAAGAAAAGCTGGAACAATGTTACTGATTTTAATGAAAAGTGTTTAACATAAGGAATTGGTTAAACAGGTTTTGGTGTACAGAGAAGCAGAATAGAAACACAGAAGTAATGTAGAGATAAAAGCTACGGAAAAGAGCTGCCACACCTAGGGCTGGGGAGCACAGAGAAGACAGTGGAGAATTTTATAGGAATAGTGCTGCAGACCTGAAAGTCATCTTTGAGAAAAAAGGCTGCTTGGCTCAGAAGCTCTTAAATGAGTACCCTAAAGAGTAATAAATCCAAAAAGGACCCCTAAAGAGAGGATGTTAGAAGAAGAGGTGCTGTGAAGCTGGTTCCTGTGTGTTAGAAGCCTCAGAGAGGCTCTCTGTAGAGGTAGACATCAGATTTCTGAGAAAGGATTTCTAGACAGCTAGAGCTAATGTTTTTGAGAAAAGGTCATATATACTGGTTCTAGGAATGTGGGAGAAAAAATCCTGGAATCTAGAACTAACTGTTACTGCCAATATAAAGAGCAGTGGCTGTCCTCATGTTTACAGGAATAAGAAGCAGTGTAGTGAGAGGCACTTCTCCCTGTGCAAGCTTCCAGACACTCTTTAGCACCCTTATTCAGAAAACTTAGAAAGAGCCCACTGGGTTTGCAGAAATAGGTCTGTAGAACTTTATTTTTTAGTCCTACTATTCAGAAGGGCTGATTTGAAGCTGGACAATGTTGATCTGATAAATAACACTGAAATAATATTTCTGTACTATTGAAAAGGACATTTGTCGATTGAATTTCTATGATTATTATTTTCCAAGAAATGTGACCCAATACATTGGCTAGATTAGTCCCATGGTGCAAAAATTTTTTAAGTAAAATTTTTAATAAACATATAATTTCCCAAAATTTTAGCTTGTAGTTCTCCCTGGAACTGTTTCTTACTACTACAATATAGTTTTCTGACATCACCAACCTGGAGAGAAACGTAAGCAGAAATGGAGGCAGCCACTCTGCAATACTGAGTAGGAAGTACCCATAATTCCCCTGCTACTCCAAAGCAGTGGTCAGTGGGAAATAACTGGCCTTCGAGATAAAAGTCTGGGAACATATACACAGCGAAGTCTCAGTGATATCATAAGCTGCTATTTGTATGGTTGTTTATGATTGATTCAGGCACACAAGCTTTCAAAGAAGACTTGAATGATTTCTGACACACTTACCTTTCTTATATTTTCTGCAAACATGTACTCGAACACAAAAAACTTAATTTTGTATTATTTTAAATCATCTTTTATTAAATGAGCCTCTATTAATTATATAAAGAGGGAAATAATAGGGGTTTTTTGTTGTTGTTATTTGCAACTACACATTTAGTGATCAAAGATGATATTTTAGTACTTCCCCAAAATGTTGTATTGATGATACAATTCTGTTTGGTTTTCGGTAAACCACAAAGCCAGAC
Source organism: Mormoops blainvillei (assembly GCA_004026545.1). Lineage (NCBI taxonomy): Eukaryota > Metazoa > Chordata > Mammalia > Chiroptera > Mormoopidae > Mormoops > Mormoops blainvillei. The sequence continues at coordinate 18,109 of PVJD01010865.1, forward strand.
ATTTTTGGTGTAGACAAAGTGTTGCTTCTTACGTGTAAGAATACATCTCCCCCAGTATAGAAACCATTTTCTGTATCATTTTGTATGTTGATTAACACATATACATTCTAAACCCAGGTGTATCTTTATGTACCTACTAGGAATATTTAAATACATTTATGAACAAACTTAAACTTATGGGAATCAGTACATATCTTAGGTGCTTATTAATGAAATTAGTTTATAGAATTATATATATAAACTCATTGCATTTTGCATATGTGTGTGTGTGTGTGTGTGTGTGTGTATGCAAAACCTCATTTTATGCTGTTAATGATTGCCACTAGGGTAAGATTTTAGAGTTTTATTTATTTAAAATTTAATGCAATACAAAAACTATTTTCTACAAATGTGAAATCATTTTATTCAACATGTATTCACAATGCAATCTATTTCAGTTTTTGCTAAATAGGGTGTGTCATTAAATGTAAATTTATTTGAAGTTAAAAATTAATCTTGAATGTATAATTAGACCTTCAGGAATTGTGTTATTCTAATCCTTTTTTATATCATGCCATGTGTCTTTGAAATAAGCTAGTGCCCTTAAAATATTATGGTGAATTTTTTAAACTTACAGTAATTCCACACACTAAGTCACACACAGGAAGAATTATTGGAACTGTGGCATAGTATGAGAACTATAACTACATAAAAGCATGATTGTGTTTTACTATGGGATCTTTCTATTTTGATATTTTGTAATAAATGTCAATATTTCTATAGAAACTTAATTTTTATTACATTGAATTTAATAAAAATGATTAAAATACATTGTTTTCATATTTATTTTCATTGACATATTGTTTTAGGCCATTCTATAATTCTTAATATGATTTTCATCAGTAATTTTTTAATATAATTATAGTCAATATTTAAGAAAATGAAATTATTTTGTTTTATACAATTTACATCCTATTCCTATGAGCTGTGAGTTGATCTGGCTGACATCGAATCATAACTTCCACTACTTTCAAATACTGTATAATATTTTAACTTAGAGTTTATGATTTATAAGTAAACCTACAACAAATAGCTTAGCAACCAATTTTATTACTACTTTTACTAATCTTCAAAATTTTAACCTTTTTTTTAAGGCTAAGAATATAAATTTTACTTGTATCAATTTCTCTTTTGACTTCTATAAAAATTGAATATAATAATTCAATTCAATTTATAATGCTACTTGGTTTGCCAAAAACATTTCTTCATTCAGAGCCTACTTTAAGAATAGGTATTTTGTAAGTTATTTTAAATCCCTGAGCACAAAGCATCATCAACTAAATTTCTTTATTTTATTTATTTATTCATTTTTTATTTTTCTGATAGATTTTCTGTTGTGAGGTTTTTTTTTTCTATTTTACTGTTTAGATTTTACTTCTTTAAATAATTAGTTTGAAACTAGTGGGTGAGCTGAGAAAAGAGTCTGATATCAACTCATTCATCACTTAGAAGCAATGGCTTCACCATTTTTGTCTCTGTCTTAGGAAAAGAAGTCCTTTTTAATTCTATCCTGTTGAGAGGCCTGGGATGTTGGTCAGATGGATGATTAGCGTGAACACCTTATTAATTGTTCTCACCCCAAATGGAAGAAGTCTTTTTTTACTTGCCAGCAGTGTGTGACATGCTGGTGGTATATGATGTTTGGTTAACTCCAACAAAAATTTTTAACAAAAGTAGAATATATTTTTCCTCCTGTGGTCATACAAGGCATTTCCGCTTGTCCCCTACCTTCCTGTTGTTCAGATAATGCAGGGGCTACTCATGCAGGTGGACATAATAGAAAGAGCTAAAATGGTTTTCTCTAAAGATTTCCTGGATCACTTTCTAGGGCAGAAAATAGTAACTGCCTGTGT
>PVJD01010865.1:25000-50450 GCA_004026545.1 Mormoops blainvillei
TATTATAGTTTTATTTCACTTATCTAAAAAATACACATTGAACAGTGTTCTAGGTGCCTGAGACAGAAGAATGAATGAGGCCCATACAGCTTTTGATCTCAGAAAGCATACTTTTCATGGGGAAGTCAGTCATTAAACAAATATTTACATAGTTAATTTAATATGCTATTTAATTGTGATTAATGACCCAAAGCAACAGGGTACTTTGGAACTATGAAAATAATAGGAAGATGTGTGTTACCTTAAATATTCTGGTATGAAGGGAGAACCCCTCCTAAACAGAATTCTCTTCTGGACAGTGGGACCCTTGTACTACAGGTTTCCCCCACTAGCTGAGTCTTCTGGGAAGCTATCCATATCAGTGTACCAGCTGGTGTTGTTGTGAGAGGCTGTGTTCTGCTTCCGTGAATTTATTTTGGAGATTCTTGCAACGTTTGTCCATTTCATGATGGGCGACTTATAAGCACATCTGTCCACATTGCGCTGAATGTTTAGCAGTTGTTGACCAAAAACAACATGACCCCCGTGGCCCACCCTCCCTATTCACCTAATCTCACCCTGAATGACAGTTTTTGTCTGTTTGTTTCCCTGGATGAAAAAAGTCCCCAAAGGGAAACATTTTGCCGATGTGGAAGAGGTGAAACAAAAAATGGCAGAGGCACTAAAAGTCACCAAAATTGACAACTTCAAAAACTGTTTTGAGCATTGGGAAAAAACATCTTGTTAGATATATTGCATTATTTGGAGAGTGCTTTGAAGGTGACTAAAGTTTAAACATGTAAAAATAGATACATGATTTTTTACTAATAAATTCTGGTTTTTGGGGGTTTCCCCTCATATGTGTGCATGTTTCTGTGCATGAAGATTTTATTTAAGAATATATATTCTTTCTACATGTCCTATATCTTTCAAATTATGGTTGGATAGAAAAATAGGATATTTTTAATTCTAGTTCAGTACTTAAAAGTAAGAGGTAAATCAAACAAAATATGATTTTAAACTATACCAGAATAGTACATAAAATAAGGATTGGGAAAAAGGGCTTAGGAAAGGAAAAATATAATTTAGACTGTCTCGAAGCTGCTATTTAAAATACCCAGTGCTTGGATAACTACTTCTATACATGGATTGTTTAAATAGTATTCATAAACTATGTATGCTTTCAAAAATTATCATACATTTTATACTGAGTTCTATAATTGAGGGAATTCTGCTCATTGATAGTCACATGGAAAATAAAGTCAACTCAAAGTAGAACCCTAAAGATATTTTGACTTTTTAAATTAAATTAAAGCTCCTAGTTGATATCTTTGGTATGGCAGGTACTATGTAATCAGATTCAGTAATTGGTACTTATAAGTTTGGGAAGTTTCCCCCCACTAAGGACTATTTCCTTATTTTTAGTTAAGAGATTTATTTTAAACATATAAGCATGAAACCCAGCTAAGGATATATGTATGTGAGTGAAGGGATAGATGGTGGAGCAACGATGTAGAAGTTTGTGTAAGTGCCTGGTAAATATATCGATATCTTATTCTGTCGTAAACAATGTCCATCCAGCCACATTCTATTATCGCTGCCTCACAACTGAGGAATCTGACACCCAAGGCTACACAGACAGTAAATGACAGCTGGAATTCCAAACCACATTTGTCTAGTTTCAACTCTTTACATATTGAAATTCTTCTGGCTTAGTGTATCTCAATGGCTATTTAATATTGTGGTTATGTCTATGTGTAAGTTTTAACAGGTTTATTTATTTGTTTATTTCTAGAGAGACGGGGAGGAAGGGAGAAAGAGAGGGAAACATCAGTGTGTGGTCGCCTCTCACGCACCCCCTATTGAGGACCAGACCTGCAATACAGGCATGTGCCCTGACTGGGAATTGAACTGGTGACCCTTTGGTTCATAGGCCGTCAATCAATCCACTGAGCCACACCAACCAGGGCATGTTTATGTATAATTTAGCAACAGAATTTGTCATTCCAAATTTGTGGCTTGTTTCTCCTACATGTTTGAATATGTTTCAGTGACTTGTGTTTTATATTTAAACTTCTATAGTTTCTATAGTTTCTAAATGGGGAGTTATTGTGCAGGCTTTGATTGCTATCCCCCCAAAACATGAGCAGAATCAGTAATTTTAAGTAATGCTATTGGAAATATTTCCAACCTATGTAGTTCCGAACTTCTTATTGGTTCTTGACAATTGAAATGGCTTTTCTTACATTTAACATCTTCAAATAGATGAATAAATAAATACATACATACAAACATACATAAAGTAGTAGGGGAAGAACATTTTTTAAAAATTTGTCATTCATTGATTTCAGAGAGAGAGGGAGAGAAGCATCAATTTGTCGTTCCACATACTTAGTGCATTCACTGGTCGATTATTCCATGTGCCCTGACTGGGGATCAAACCCACAAAATTAGCATATTGGGACAATGCTCCAACAGCCTGAGCTACCCAGGCAGGGAAAGAAAATTTTTGATTTATGTAAGTTACAATTCATATACAACCCAGCAACTATTTTGAGGTCTGCAAGGTTTCTTATGTCTTTTAGGACTTCACAATTCTAATATCCCATTTAAAAAAAGAATGTCTGTGATCCAGGTGTTGATTACGTGTATGTCGTCAGTGTTTGAAAATTTAGCAAGTACACACTAAATAAGCCTCTTTTTCCCATAGTTATAACATAGTCAAATAAAAATATTTAAAAGTTGTTTTTTTTTTATAAAGAAGAAACTCTTAGGGCTTTTCCTAGCAAAACTTTGCTGTTTTTCATTTTTACCTCACTTGCTTCTTTAGCCTATTTAACTAAGATGCAGAAAATCATTATACCACAATGACTAATGAATTAAGATACCTGAAAAGTATTTTGAATTGTATAAGAAAGTTGCTCTGATCCCAGATAATATTGTTCTTATCCTTCACTTTAAGGATTAAATTTATACATATAATATATAATATATAGTGTATAACATATACATAATTTTACAAGGTGTATCTATACCTACACAAATTAAGTGTGGAAAGACTCTTCCATTTTTATTCCAGAATATCTCCTGAGTGTGGGTCCTAGAGTTCGATATTCTTGTACTGCAGTGACTATTTACAGCACTGCTAGCTATAGAAAGCCTTATTAAACAGATGGAGCTATGAGTGCTGATTTTACTTCACATAATAGATACCATATAAAACAAAGATCTTTGCAGTTTGCTTAAATAAGATAGTCTTTCATTTTCACTCACCCCCTTGCATCACATGAAACACTTGACATAGGATGACTGGGAAATGTAGCTACTTAAGGAACATTGTAGAGTTTAGGTATAAAAAGTAAATAAACACTCCAGAGTCTAGTTCAATTGTCTTTATCTCTTTCTTTTGTTCTTTAACTGTGTTTTGAGTCAGATATTTTTTGTTGTTGTTGTTCTTTAAAGACTGTATTAGTGAGAGTAAATTTCAGTAGGAAAAGTTATATCTATATCTACAATTTATATATATATAAAATATATATTTTATATATATGTTAGGATATGCCAACTACTTCAGAGTGGATGCCTCAGTGTAATTTCTGAGCTAGAATTAAAAAAGTATGAGCCACAATTAAGAAATAGCTGCAAAATTTATAGCAACTAACATCTAAAAAGTGATTTTCCTTTATTAATTTGATTGTTTATTTCTGATGCATATGCAAGAGTTCCTGAAATCTTTTAGACCCCTGTGGTTTAATATAAATCTCAAAATATAAAAGCATCTTGTAGAAAATTAGAAAGCAGATGAGACACTTCGGGACTTCAGATAATTTTAGATGTGCACATTTTAAAACAACTTTAACACAATTACCCTCTGCCTACTCTTAAAAATAAAAATACTTACCTCTTTAAGTTATTTTACTCTATGACAATTGCTTTTATAACTGGTTTGTAAAATAATCCTTGGCTTGAAAAAACTGACCAGCAGAAAGGCTTGACACAATAGGATGTTGAAAATAACGAAGGTCACATTTATCAGATATATTCAATACCAAATGATAAATTACAAAATTTTATTGATTTAACGCAGTGTGAAGAGGACTTCCAGGTTATATTTCACCACACCTTTCTCCATTTTCAAACCATGTCTTATTCCTGCATTTAAAATTCAAAACTTTCAAGTTAATGACTGCAGGTGGCATGATTGTTCCAAAGGTATTATCAGAAACAGATATTTTATGCAAACAACAAAAAGAGTATTACCTGTTTCATTTTCACTGGGCTTTTATCTTTTGAAATGTACAGGATATGATCTTGCTGAGCTTTCCAAATTACCCCTAAGATCATTGAAAATATGAGCACATGCTGCTGAAGTGACAGGCTCAAGGGAGACCTGGTCTGACGTCCTGGCTCTGTCGCTTGCCTGCTGTAGGAGATTTGGTAATCTAAAAACCTTGACAGTCTATAAAAAAAATGAGGCTTATAATATGTACTTTTCAGAAGTTTAATAAAGATTAGAGAAATTGTTATTTTCAGTACCTGGCAAAAATAGATTTACAAGGGATACTGTGTTTATTATTACTATAAACAGTATCTAATTATTTAAGTAAAAAAAAAAAATTAGTCCTCTAAGTTCTGTTTGTCAAGAAAGTCAATCATTTCTGGAGAAAAATAACATTTGAGTTTTCTAGTTTATATACATAAATAATGCCTGGCATTTATTTAAAAATTACCAAATAACAGGTCTAAATGAACAAAGAAAAAAAGAGAGACAACATTGATGATATTAAGATATGGACTTACAAGTAAATTATATTTATATGGTAACGTAATAATAGATAAGATTAAGAATTTCACCAGAAACTTGAAATCTTTAATAAAATAATGGGTATTAGAACACAAATTAAAATTAAGAACTCAGTAAAATGATTACCAGTAAATTAAACAAAACATAAAGGAGAATTAGTTACTAGCAATTTAGACAAACAGATTATATCCAGGAGAATAACTAGGGAGAAAAAAATCTGGGAAATATAGCAAACCATACAAGATATTTGTAGGGCTTTGAGAAACATCTAATATATGTATCATTATAATTCCCAAAAAATTAAAAAAAGGAAATAGAGACTGAAGGGGCAAAAGCAAGTTCTGAATAGGTAATGGTACTTTCAGTTTTATCTCTGGCATGTAAAAGTCTTGGAAGTTGTCATTTCTATGTACAGGAAAAAGGGCAAAAAATAAATAAATTTTCTTAAATCTCTCAGAGAACCGAGATCCTAGGGATATACTGCCACCCCAAACTCTGGAGAAACAAGTGAACACAGAGGATCGGAGCCAAGATTCGATCGTATTACCTGGGGTGGAAGCCACTGGAGCCATAAACTTGTAGGAACATGTAAATGATAACTTTGACAAATTGCTGAAGGCAAAGAATGGTCCACTGTGAGAGTGACAAAATCTTGGGGCTGCAGTTTTATGGGGATTCTTATAATTTTGTAGATTTTACCTCCTGGAAATGCACCAGGTTCTCAAAAGTGAAGGGCCAATAAAATCATTATTATTTCTGGCAAAGTAACCATTTTCAAATACAGCTAGAGCATTCTCCACAGCGAAGGCCCACTGAGCAAGCAAAGAGTCTTTTTTTTTCTTATATTTAATTTTTTTTAGCATATCCAAAACCAAGAAGGGAAATTACCTGATTCCAATCCCTCAAGCGTTCTTATGTAACCTGAGGGGGAACCAAAGCTTTGAAACACTGGTGAAAGTGACAAACACAGGACGCAGGCCCACTAAAGAGCGGAGATTTAATCATAGGATTATATTCACTCATGTCCTTTCACTCACAACTTAGTCATATCAACAATGCCTTAGTAGAATAACAGCAGATTGCACCTAAAAAAGCTGCAAGACATTCATTTTACTTGATGAAACTTAAGAGAAACCCTGAAACAGGGGAGAGAAAAAAAACAGAACAGGAGAGATAATGGAAATCTCAGGTAAGTGCAGAAAGCAAACATTAAACACAACCTAACTCTTAGCTGTAGTAAAATAAAACCTCACACTAAAGTCCTAGGAACTTCTGTTCCTATTATGCGGAACAACATGCCAGACTTTCAACAAAAAAGTACACGGAATATTAAAGACAAGGAAAAAAACTGCTATTTTAACAGATGATACAAACATCAAAACTCCTCTAGATATGACACAGTAGTAGAAATATCAGACAGAAAATTTCAAATAAGTATGATTAATATATTAAGGGCTCTAATGAAAAGATAGACAACATGCAAGAAAAGAAAGTTGGAAATCCTAAGAAAGAATAAAAAGAAAATACGAGACATACAAAACACTGTAACAAAAATAAAGAATTCCTTCAATAGGCTCTTCAGTAAACTGGACAAAATCAAGGAAAGACTCAATGAGCTTCAAGATATTTCAGTAGGAAATTTCTGAAATATCATGGACACTGAAAAAAATCAAAGCAGAACAGTTTCTATGGGAGCTGTGGAAAAAAAAATAAAGGTATAATATGTGCACTTGGAATAACAGTAGATAACAAGGCAGAAGTAATGTCTAGGAACTTTCCAAAATTAATGACAGACACCAAAACACATATTCTGAAAACTCAGAGAACTCCAAGCAGAATAAATACCAAAAAATACACACTTTATAATATCATATTAAAACTTGAAAATCAAAATCAATGAGAAACTCTAAAAGCAGCCAGGGTAAGAAAAATACCTTACTTACAGAGGAATAAGGATAAAAATGGCATTGCATTTTTTTGTCAAAACCCATGCATGCAAGAAGAGGATGCAGTAAAATTAAAGTGCTAAAAAAACATGAAACTACCAATGCAGATTTGTATATTCAGTGATATTATCTTTTAAAAGTATATGAGAAATAGAAGCTTTCTCAGTTAAACAAAACCTAAGAAAATGTATTACCAGCATAACTGCCTTCAATAAACATTACATGATGGCAAAATTTTTCAGGGGGAAGGATAATAATATAGGTTAGAAACTCAGATCTACATAAAGAAAAGATGAACATCAGAGAAGGAATAAATTAAGGTAAAGTAATTTTAAAATTCTCACTTTTTAAATTGATCTAATACATATCTATTTATTTAAAGTAAAAATAACCGTAATGTATAGGATGACTGCAGTAAATGGATAAATGAAATGATGACAAAAATCATAAGATATGGGAGGGAGGAACTGGTAATACTCTCTTATAAGGTATTTGCATCACCCAAGAAGTAGCTTAATATTATTTAATTATTTACCTAAAATAGCTGTAAACTCTATGTATAATGCAAACTCTAGGGAAAACACTATACATTTCTTAGGAGAAGTGTAATAGATATGCTAAGAGAGGAAAGAAAATATCATCAAAACAATGATCACTTAAAACAAGAGAAAGAAAAGAGATGATGATGATGAAAAAGAAGAAGAAATAAAGAGGAAGCAACAGCTAAAACAAGTATAAAATAAATACAAATATGGTAGATATGATTCCAACTGCATAATGGTCGCTCTTAATGAAAACAGCCTCAATATACCAATTATAGACAAAGATTATCAGAGTGGATATAAAAACAAGACCCAACTGTATGTTATGGATAAGAAATACACTTTAAATATAAAGCCTTGAGTAGATTTAAAATAAAGAGATGGAGAAAGACATAGCACGCTAACACTGATCAAAAGAAAAGTGGAGTCACTATATTTCAGACAGAACATGTATCAGAACATGGAAACTTATCAGGGTTAAAGAAGTGCTTTAGATAATAAAAAGATATCATTCCTCCAAGAAAAAATAACAATCCTTAGCATGTATATATTCAATAATAATGCATCACAATATGTGAAGCAAAAACTGATAGAACTGTAATAAAATAACAGAAAATCAATTTTAGTCTTATAAATATCAACCATCCTCTTTTAGTAATTAATAGATCAAATGGACATAAAATCAGTAAGAATGTACTTGACTTAAACAGCACCCTCAATCAACTTGATCTATATATGTATAGAATACTTCTTTCAACAACAATAGAATGTGCATTGTTTTTAAGTTTACATGGAACATTCCCAAGATAGACTACATTCTGGCCCATAAAATATACCTACACAAATTTAAAAGTATATAAATCCTACAAAGGGTGTCCTGTGACCACAATGCCATTAAACTAAAAATCAATAACAAAAAATAGTAGGAAATCTCAAACTATTTGGAGACTAAACAATATACTACTAAATAACATATGGGTCAAAAAGGACGTCTCAAGAAAAATTTAAAAATATATTGAACTAAATTGAAATAAAAAGGTGACATCAAAAATTGTGGAACACTGAAAGTATCACTTACTGATATTTATAACATAAAATACATATATGAGAAAAGAAGGCGGTCAAAAATTAAAAACTTAAGCTTTCACATTAGGAAACTAGGGAAAGAAGATCCTAGAGTCTAAAACAATCATAATAAAAAAGTAATAAAAATTAGAGATAAAACAATAGACAAAGTCAACTAACTTAAAAAGTAGTTCTCAGAAAATAAAAAAAACTGGTAAACCTATCACCATAGTAACTAAAAAAGAAAAAGTGAGTAAGAGAGAGCACACATTACAAATACTAGAAATGAAGATACAGTACTATTGATTCCATTGACTTCAAAATAATAATAAATTAATGTTATCAATAGCTATCCCCACAAATTGAATAATATAGATGAAATTGACCATTTCCTTAAAACACAAACTAACAAAACACAAAGAGAAGTAGATAGTGTGAATAGATATGTATATATTAAATAAATTGAGTCAATAGTTAACAAATTTCTATAAAAAGAGACACCAAACACAAAATGACTTATTGGTCAATTCTATAAACATTTTAAGGGAAAATGATCCAAGTATTTAATAATTTCTTCCAGAAAATTGAATGAGGGGGAATATCCACTAATTCATTATATTGGATCACCATTAATCTAATACTAAAATCTAGCAAACACATTAAAAGAAAGGAAAATTACAGACCAATATCTCATAAATATAGATTCTAAGAGTCAACATAATATTAGCAAATCAAGTACAACAATATAATATTTTGCAACCACCATTGGGATTTATTCTAGGTTTACAAGGTTGCTTCAACATTAAAAAGTCAATGTTATAACCCACTACACCAACAGGCTAAAGAATTTTAAAAATTACATGATCATATCAACTGATACAGTGAAAGCATCTGACAAAAAAAAACAAACAGTCTCTACTGTAAAAACTCTTAGCAAACTAGGACTATATCATCTTGATATTGAACATTTTTAAAAAAGAAAAAGAAAACTACAACTAATTCCATACCTAAGGGTAAAAAACTGGACAGAAAGTCCTAGCTTGAGCATTTAGACAAGAAAAATAAGTAAAAGGGATACCTATCAGGAAGGAAAAAATCAAACTGTCTTTGTGTGGAGAGGACATAATTATCTAGGCAGAAAATAACAAATAATAATAATTTTTAAATAAATCTTTGTAATATCTACCTGTAGGCCCTATAATACAAAATTAGTACACAAAAGTAAATTACTTTTCTATATGTCAGCACTGAACAATTAGAACTATACACTAAAATATAGTAATATTTACAATGTCAAAAATAAGATATTTTGTTGTAAATACAACAGAACATCTATAGGTTCCATACATTGAAAATGTATATATTTGGTAATAAAATCAAAGTAGTTATACATAAATAGTTTGTGTTCATGAATAAGAAGGTTCAATATTGTCATAATATCCTTCAAAGTTGATTATAGTTTAAAAGCATCTCAAAGTTCCAGTAAACAATTTTGAAGATATTATAGATATTGCAAATTAATTTTATAGATACATTTTGTAGATATTGCAAACTAATTCAAAAATTTATATGGAAAGATCCAAAATAGCTTAAACAACACCATGAAATAGGAACAAATTTGGAAGACTGAAACAACCCAACTCTAAAGAGTTACTATGTTGCCACAGCAATCAAGACTGATAATGGCAAAGTACATACATATAGTTCAAGGGAATAGAATGAAGACATCCAACATAAACTCACATAAATATAGTCAACTGATCTTTGAAGGATGAAGACATTCAAGGGAGAAAAAGTAGTTTTTCCAAAAAGTGATATTGGTTCAAAGTGAATTAAATATAAAAGGCAAAATGATGAAATGACTAGAAAACTTGGAGAAAATATAATTGATGTTGGATTTGTGATGGGTTTTTAAATATACCAAAAGAAAACTAATGAATAAAAAAGATATTTTACCAAAGTTAAAATTAAAAATTGCTATTCCGTGAAAAGCAATGTGAAGAAAATGGAAAGGCAAGTCACAGAACAGGAGAAAATAACTGTCAAAAAAATCTGATAAAGGTTATATATTGAAATATACAAGTAATTCTTAAAATCTAACAATAGAAAAACAAGCAACCTATTTAAAAATTATTTCAAAAACTTCACCAAAAAAATAAACAGATAACAAGGATATAAAAAGATGCTCAGCATATTTTATCATTAGGGATTTGAAAATTAAAACAACAATCAGATATAACTATACACCTAGTAGAGGGACTAAGATAACAATTGAAAATACCAATTGCTGGTAACATGTGAGAATGAAAAATGGTGTAACTACTTGGGAAAACTGCCAGCTTGGCAGTTTCCTAAAAACTAAACCTCATCTTACCATATAAACAAGAATTTGTACTCTTAGACATTTACTCAATTGATTTAAAAAATATATGTACACACACACACACACACACACGAATGTGTATAACAGCTTTTTGGTAACCTCCCAAAACTTAAAGCAACCAATATCTAGCCAACAGAAAAAAAATTAAACAAGCTTTCTGGATTTATAGACTAAATGTTATGCAATGGAAAAAATAAATAGATAACCTATCAAACTACAAAAAAAAAAAAAGAAGAAGAAGGAGAAGAACCTTAATTGCATATTGCTAAGTGCAAATAGTATGAAGAAGTTACATACTATAAGATTTCGATTATATGGCACTCTGGGAAAAGGAAAACTCTAGAGATATTAAAAAGATCAGTGGAAGTTTTAAAAATTTAAAAATATTCGAGGGATGGGGTAATTCCAAATAGGTGAAGCACAAGGGGTTTCTTAGTGTAGTGAAACTTTTATATGATACTTTAATGGTAGACATACAAGATTATTCACTGGTCAAAAACCATAGACCTTTGCCAGAACAAAATGTTCACATTAATGTATGCAAATTTTAGAAAATAGTTTAGGAGATTGGGGCATCTCAATATGTAATGAAATGTGACAAATCTAACTATACTACAAATGTACAAATTAGTCTCACTGAAGGGGGATGAGGGGAAAAGTCACAGACGTAAAAAACTTTGAAAATGTTAAATTGCAAGAGTAAAAGCAAAAGTAACAGTACATAAGAATTATTCTATAGCCGATAAAGTTGTTACTATGGGTTTATATGTAACCATTTCTGACACTGCTACACATGTACACTGGAATTGAAAAAAATATGTCCAAGAATGACATACAGTGGAAGTCATGTTGCTCACTGATGGAATGGAAGATTACAGACAAGCAAAAGGGGGAGGCTAGAATGATCATCTGGTAATGGATTGGAGTTGGATGCATTTGCATTAACTCATGTATTTTTAATATAAGAATGGGTGGTTATATATTAAGATATTGGGGAAGATACTGGTGGAAGTATATACTGTATTCATGGGTAGAAAAATTAACATCATTAAAGTGTCCATAATACCCAAAGTAATAAATTCAATGCAATTCCTATCAAGATACCAATGGTGTATTTTACAGAAATAGAATAAATATTCCAAAAATTTATGTGGAATCACAAAAGGCTCAAAATGGCTTCAATAATCTTGAGAAAGAAGATCAAAGATAAAGGCATTACATTACCTGATGTCAAACTACACTATAAGGTTATAATAATGAAGACAGCATGGCACTGGCATAAAAACATACGTATAGATCAATGAAACAGAATGGAGACCCCAGAGATAGACCCACACAATTAAGGTCATTTATTATTTGACAAAGGGGGCAAGAGCACACAATCAGGTAAAGATAGTCTATTTAATAATTGGTGTTGTGAAAACTGGACAGATGTGAGCAAAAAATGAAACTAGATGAACTTCTTACATCACACACAAAAATAAACTCAAATGTATTTAAGACTTTATTGTAACACTCAAAACCATAGAAATCCTAGAAGAAAACATAGGCAATAATGTCTCAGAAATTTTCATAGTAATATTTTTTTCTGATATATCCCCTTGGGCAATGAAAACAACTACAATAAAATAAATGAATGAGAATACATCAAACTAAAAACTTCTGCACAACAAAGGAAATCATCAACAAAATGAAAAGAAAACTCACTAAATGAACATATTCACTGATACGTCTGATAAGGGGTTAAATCTAAATTAAAATTTATAACAATTTATAGAACCCAACACCAAAAAAATAAACAATCCAATGTAAAAATGGGCAAAGGACCTGAACAGACACTTCTCCAATGATGATATACAGATGGCCAATAGACATATGAAAAGATGTTCAATGGCACTAATCATCAGAGGAATGCAAATTAAAAGCATGATAAGGTATCATCTCCCACCTGTCAGAATGGCTATCATCAATAAATCAATAAACAACAATCACGGACAAGGATGTGAAGAAAATGGAACCCTCATGTACAATTGGTGGGAATGCAAATTGGAACAGCCACTGTGGAAAGCAGCATGGAGTTACCTCAGAAATTAAAAATGGAACTACCTTATGACCCAGTGATTTTCACTTCTCAGAATTTATCTGAAGAAACCCCAACTCAAAAGCATATGTGCGCCCCTATGTTCTTTGTAACGTTATTTCCAATAGCTAAGATTTGGAAGCAGCCCAAGTGTCCATCAGTAGATAAGTGGATAAAACAGACATGGTGCATTTACAGAATGGAATACTATTCAGCCATAAAAAAGAAGGAAATCTTTTGCTATGTGACAGCGTAATGCTGGAGACCATTAGGCTAAAGGGAATGAGACAGTCAGAGGAAGACAGGTACCACATGATTTCACTCATATCTGGAATCTAATAAACAAAATGAACTAACAAGCAAAATAAAGACAAATTCAAAGACAGAGAGCAGGCTGACAGCAGTTGGGAGGGGCCTGGAAAGGTGGAAAAACTTTTAAGAAAAAGAAAAAACTCATGGACACAAACAACTGTGTGATGGTTGCCAAGGAGAGAGTAGCGGAAGGGGGTAGAGGAGGGTATAGGGGAAGTAAACGGTGATGGATGGAGACTTTCTTGGAATGCTGAACACACAATAGAGTGTACAGATGACATGTTGTAGAATTGTGCACCTGAAACCTATATAATTTTGTTAACCAGTGTCATACAAATAAATTTAATAAAAATTAAAACATAGTATTCTACTACTTTTCAAAATTAACATATAGTAAAATTGCTTGTGTTTGGTATTCAGTTCTATGAATTATAATAATTTATAAATTTTTGTAACCAGTACCACAGTCAGAATACAGGACAGTGTTATCATTCCCAAAAAGCCCCTTTTGTACAATTTTCATAGTCCTTGAACCCTTGGTAGCCACCGATCTGTTCTATATCACCACTTGGTCATTTTGAGCATGTCATATAAATGGCATCATGTATTATGTAACTGTGAGGCACTGTGTTCTTTAACTTTTTGGTAATATGAGTTGTATGAATTAATAGTTTGCTCTTTTTATTGCTTAGTATTATTTCATTGTGTGGAACAAGCAGTCTGTTTATCCATTCATCATTGATAAGACGTTTGGGCTGTTTCCAGTTTTTGAAAATTATAAGTAGAGCTGCATAGACTTTTGTGTGAAAAAAGTTTTCATTTACTTAAAAACCATAAAGCAGAATTGCTGGATCATGTAGTAAGTGTATATTTAACTTTATAAAGAACTTCCACATTATGTTTCGGTGCGTCTCTTAACATTTTTCCGTCTCTACCAACAATGTATGAGACTTTCAGTTGTTCCACTTCTTCATTTGACTCTTTTTACTTGATATGAAACATTGCTTTTTAAAAAAGAGTTTAGCTATTCTTGGAGAGATGTAGCAATATTTCATCATGGCTTTAATTTTAATTTTCTTATTTCCTAATAATGTTGAATATTTTTAAGTTCTTATTAGCAGTCAGTATAGACTGTAATTAAATATCAACATTCTTTCCCTGTTTTTTTTTTAAGTTGAGTTGTTTCTTCTGTTGCAGTGAGAGTTATTTATATATTCTTAATACAAGATTTTTGTGGGATATTTAATGCTCTCATTTTTTAGTTACCTTTATTTTTTCACTATCTCAGTGTCTTTCGCAGAGCAATGTTATTAGTTTTTATAAAGTTCAATTTTTCAAACTTTATAAGGAACATGGTTTTGGTGTCATGTCAAAAAAAGTAACTTCTGGTCATGAACATTTCTGCTATGATTTTTCCTAAAGGTTTTATTGTATATTTATAACTATGATCCATTGTGAGCTAATTTTTCATTAAAGTATGAGGTATAGATTGTGTTTCATATTTTTTTGCATATGAGTATGCATTATTTCAACATTATTTGTCAGAAATTTAATGGAGAAATATGCCAAGCAGATTACCTTATTGTTGTTTGTTTTAATCAAATAATTTTTCCCCAGTCTTCTGGTTACCGATCATTCTTTCTCTCTCTTCCTCTCTCTCTTCTTCCCTCCCTCTCATTCTCACAAACACACACACACAAGTGATGTCTGAGAGAGTGCTTGGGTATATACAGATATCAAACCTAGAAAGAATTAAGAAGAAAGATAGTGGATTGGTAAGAACTGTGACTGATAATGACTTATGAACTAAAAATATTAAAAAGTAGATTTCAAGGGCACGAACAACCAGAGACTGTAAGTTCTCTAACAGGTAAACATGGACCTTCTAAACACATAAGCTGTGCTTACTTTTGTTCAGGTAACAATGCATACAATGTCCACGTTTCTACAAACAAATGAGTGTTCTCGTGCCTGTCACAAGTGGTAACTCTCAAGAAGGTACATCATTAAGGAGATGCATGTGTAAAATCTTGAATTTCTATGAGGAAGCATTACAAAATAAATATGATGATAATGTGGCATGAAATATTCTCTAAGCCTTTGACGATTCCATGCTATTAAAAATTGGGAGGGCCATTATGCACATTTTGGCAAGGATGTGAATATTGTATGTCAATGAACAAAGAGAAACCTGTTGGTTGAAAGTAATCCAAGGAAACTAAAAATGTGTTGATATCCTCTCATTACTCAACTGCAGTGCAAATTTGATTACAATTCATTACTGGAAGCTTTAGTGCAAAAGAAATTTTTTTTCTCATTGTGGCTGGCATAATTGTTTTAAGCCTGGCCTCCTCCACTGATTTGCTAAGTTTGGTTTATTATGGATTCAGGCCTCAGGTTTTATATATGGCAAGTAAAAGGGATCAGGATATTTGTAGCATTCAACATACTGATCTTAACATATTAGAGCAGTCTTTTCAACATGGGTCTTTTAAATAAATCCTGAGAATTTTTGAATGCCATTGATCTAACCCTGAAGAGTAAACACACAAAGATAATTATTTCATTTTCAAATTATTAACATTAAAAGCTCAAATACCATAATATGATAATTGAGATACTCTGCTACTTATAACGCAGTTGTAATGATCTGAGCTATACCCGTGTATGGTCAGAAGCTTAGACTCTGGAAGCTGATTTAGATGAAGTATTTTTCTAGGAAGTCATCTGTGGAAATGTTTGCACCAGGACATTCTGGATCTCCCACAACCCTTTGATCTTGTAGTATAAATGCTATTCTACCTGTCTGCATCTCTTCCTTTACAAAAGGGAAGAACTGAAGTCAGAGATACTATGTGTTGTATAACTTCATATTGAAAACAATTAATACGGTATCTGAACTGTGGTGGCTGTTGATAAATATTGTTAAGTTAATGAATGGAAAAGTGAGTGCATGAATGAATCAATGATGTGCCATTAATATATTTAAAAATTGAAAGAAATTTTATACTATGTCAGGGAATAGAGATGTTATTAGTGGTGCATGTATAACTTGCACCTTTTTTTCCCCATTTTCATTTGTAAGAGATCTTGTTAACCCATAAAATGTTGCGTTCTGGAAAATGGGTTTTTTGATTTCCCTAAACACTTTTTGTGAACACCACCAATTATTTTCTGTTTTATAAACCAATAATGTCAAAATATGGTGGCCTAAAACAACTGCCATTTCACCATTATGTGTGTCGGCATCTTGTGTTGGATTCAGCTGGACTGTTCACCCTCATTTGAAGTTATTCAAGTGGCCGAGTTACCCAGCAGCTTGAATGAGGCTGGATGTTCTAAGGTGGACTCGTACGTATGTGTAGCAGTGGGGGCTGGCTCTTGGTTGTACTATGTGTTTATAGTAGGATAACCCAGGCTTATTCACCTGACAAGGGAAGAATTTCCAGCAGCAAGAAAAGACACTCCTACTGTGAAAGTACCTGTTAATACTTGCATCATATTGGTTAATATCCTAATGGCCAAAGCTAAGTCTAGGGCCAAGCCCAGAGTCAGTGTCAGAGCAGTTAGGATCACAGCAAGTTGTCATTCACTGTGGGGGCATTGCCATAGGCTAACTAGTGATTGTATAACACAACACAATGCACAACCTGGACTCTATCTGACAGTGAAATCATGGATTATTCACAACAGGTTCTATTCAGGAATGGAAAAAACAAAATGAAACAGGAAATAAAGTTTAAATCTCCTTCCGATTATTCCCATGCCCACTAGGAATATAATTGAATAGCTAATTGGAATACTTTTTAATTCAGCTAGATTTTTTAATGTACTTATGCAACATAACCTAATTGTCAGCCAATCCCTGATGTATGTATATTTCATCAATTTGTTCATTACTTATATGTAGTTAACCCAAGATGTGTAAATGCTGGAACTCCCCTAGAGACTTCTATTCATGCCAGGACATCTTTCTCCTCTCACATTCCTGCAGGTTGGTTTAGGTAAATCTCAATAATTCTTTACATGTCAGCTTTTCCCTAAGAACTTACCCACCAAACAAGGGCAATGTCTCCTCTTATTAACACTTATAGCATACAGAGCCTGCTTCATAATACCTCTTTATCAATACTTAACTTATTTAAGCAAGTATCCATTCTCCTTCTTCTTTAAAGCACACTCCTGGAAAGCAAACTTGTGTTTTGCTCATATTATATCCACCACATCTAAGTCAGTTGCTTAATAAGTATTTACATATTATATTTATAAATTAATAATTCAGATATACCATGGCTCTTTGTATTCAAGGGTATGAATCTTTGTATCCTCAGAGCTTAACACAAGCAGCACCTACCATAAATGTTCAATAAGCATTTATTGAACTAAATTTAAGCAATTATGCATTTGATAGGCTTTTTGGTCTTGTGCAACAACCTAACTACCACATCCAACATTCTCCTAGAGGGAAAATATGTTCTGAGTTCTAAAAATCTCCTGGCAGATGAACTTTTGAAGCTAAATCTGTTTGTGAATTAGAGAACTGCCTGAAATGCAAAAATACATATGATAATTGCTTCCCAAGTCAGTTTTTCAGATGTTCCATATTATGACTGAAAAATCTAGATTACTGAGAATTGCTTTCTCTATTACTATTTGCCTTTGAGGGAGTGTAAAACACATTAGAACATAACCTGAAAGCTGATGAGAGTATGGAAGATTATTTTTTTAAGAAAATAATTTTTTAGAAAAAAATATTTTTATAATAGAATGAGGTTATTTAACAGTATCTTGATTCCACGTGTAAAGTGTCACGATTTATAGTCTGCCACAAAGATTTGAAAAAGAATCTTTATTTTATAAAGCTTAGTTTATCTTTTTTTCTTAAAGCTGCAATTTGTCTAGGGAAGACCATGTTTTTTATCCTACTGTGGTGCTAATACAGTAATTTCTCATCCAAATTTACTTATTATTTTTAGTTATCATGAATCACAATTTAGTTTCTTTTTGAGTAAATGTAATCTTTCAGAAATTCTTTACCTTCTTTCTTCTATTGTCCTTTATCCTTTGAAAAGTTAAATTCCCGAGAGTGAAGATAAGGGATTATTTATTTTTCTAGTACTAAAGAAGCAGCATTGTTGAAGAGGATCATTGACCCTCAGACCCTGTCTTTGCAGAGTGTAGTTTAGCTATCATGGTCACTGGTCATCCTGTGAAGGCTGACAGACCTCATCTAGTTTCCACGTCTGATGATGTTGGATCTTGCATTTGTCTACTGAAAAAAGTTTCTTATGTCCCATAGCCTTCTCCACCTAAACCTGGTTTTTTCCCTGTGCAGTTGTCTTCTCAGAACTACCACCACTTGATGTAGACAAGTAAACTAGAGATAAATTTTTATTTACCTTACAGAGTATGTAAAATCTGTATGCAAAACAACAGCCATACCAGGCCAAGAGTAAGATACTCTGTTTCATAGTCCTTGGAGTTCAGAATGGGAAACAGGGTTATAGCTTCAGTGCTGATTTTCTTTCTTTAACCCTCATAATATCTGACATTTATACTATCTTGCCGATTTCCACTCATATATAGAACATGGCCGCAGTGCCAGAAAACTGGAGTTTCTGTTTCTGTACTCACCCTACTCCCTTTAATATCCAGTTTCTCTAAGTCAACAGTACAACAAAAAATAAATAAAACAAAAGTATAACTAATAAACCAATATTTAAGATAACATAAAATGCTAAAACACCCTCATTTTTATCAATAAAATCTTAATATCAAAACTAGACAAAGACAATAAAAGAAAATAGATCTACAGACTAATATCACTCATGAAAAATGATAGAAAAAAGTAAAAATTTCAGTTTGCTAAACTTCTCTAAATTTACTAGTAAAATACCCGTATATATGATTCTAGCAATACATGAAAAAATAATATACCATGAGTAAGTATAGTTTATCTAAAAAAGGCAAGGGCAGCATAATATTTGAAAATTAATCAATGTAATTCATCAAATGAACAAAATGCAAGAGAAAGTGATAGGATCATTTTACTATGCAGAAAAGCACATATGAATTATTGTATATCCGTTCATGATACAAAATTCAAACTCAAAAAGCAAGAAAGTCAATCTCATAAAGTCTATCTTTAGAGAGAGAGAAAGAAGAAAAAAAAAACCTCAAGCTGATATCATTGAATATAGTCTTGTTAGAATCTGGAACAAGGCAAGGATATTTGCTCTTGTCACTTCTATTCTACAATTTAGTGAACGTTCTGCTGATTTCAACTTGGCAAGAAAAAGGTATAAATGTCATGCAGTTTGGAAAATAAGAAATAAAATATTCATTATTTTCAGGCTACATATGCCAGTACATAGAAAATCCTAAGAAATATATAAAACCTACTAAAATATAAATAATAGCTATTGGAACTAATGTGTAAATTTTATAAAGTAGCAGAATAAAGAGTAAAAAATGATAATCTATTGCATTTCTAGATACTATCACCTAACAGTTGGAAAATAATTTATAAAAACTGTATCAAAATAACATAAAAACTGAAATGTTTAGTGATAAATTGGTCTTTGGCATAGACTTACTTGGTGGGTACTATTTTTATTACTGGATGAAGAGAAGAAATGGAAATGGAAAGCCACATGAAATTTTCCATGTTAGGGTTTTATTCACTCGATTTATCATCAACAGTACATGAAGCCACTCAAAGAAAAATCAAGTATAAAGAGGAATTATTAATCATTTACAAGATTTAAAATTAGCTCTTTATTTTCTTAATTCTAGATTCTAGAACTCTATCAATTAGAATGAAATAAACTTGAAGCAATCTATGGTATTCATGCTGACCTTTGACTCTATATAGTATTTCCTTTGAAAACATAAATCAGTGCCAGTCTAATAAGGCTAATTTAAATTTCTGAGAAATTTATCTTGATTTAATTATTCTTATTAGAATTTTGGGCAATAATGTACATTGTGATTGCATAAAACCTTGAAATATACAGATATTCAGTTCCATTATGTGTACACACAGTGAGTTCATAGCTTTAAGTACCTTTTTAAAAAGTTATACATTTATCTTAATCTTTGAAATTATATTTATTAGTATTTTATTTTATTTTAATAATTTTATAATTAAATTAAAATATAATTAAAATAAAAACTGCTATTACAGTTGTCCTGATTTTTCCCCCTTTACCACCCTATAGCCAGCACCCCCTACACACTCAGGCAATCCCCCCACCATTGTTAATGTCCGTGGGTCATGTGTATAAGTTCTTTGGCTACTCCATTTCCTGTACTGTGCTTTCCATCCCCACAGCTGTTCTGTAATTATCTGTTTATACTTCTTAACTCCCTCACCTCTTCACCCTTTCCCCTATACACCCCGCTTAGCAACCATCCAGCAACGATCAAAATATTCTCCATATCCATATTTCTGTTCTTGTTTTCTGTTTCTTTTTTAGATTCAATTGCTGATAGATATGTATTTTTTGTCTTTTTATTGTTCATAATTTTGATCTTCTTTTTCTTAAATAAGTCCCTTTAACATTTCATATAGTAATGGTTTGGTGATGGTGATCTCCTTTAGTTTTACTTTGTCTGGGAAACTATTTATCTGCCCTTCCATTCTAAATGATATCTTTGCTGGGTAGAGCAATCTTGGCTGTAGATCCCTGCTTTTCGTGACTTTGAATATTACTTGCCAATCCGTTGGAGTCTGAAAACTTTCTGTAGAGAAATCAGCTGATAGTCTTATGGGAACTGCCCTGTAGGTAACTAATTGCTTTTTTCTTCCTGGTTTTAAGATGCTCTCTTTATCTTTAACCTTTGGTATTTTAATTATAATGTGTCTTGGAGTCGGCTTCTTTGCATCCATCTTGTTTGGAATTCTCTGTGCTTGCTGGACTTGCATGTCTTTTTCCTTCGCCAAATTAGGGAAGTTTTCTTTCATTATTTTTTCAAATAGATTTCCAGTTCCTTGCTCTTTCTTTTCTCCTTCTGGAAGCCTTATGATGCAAATGTCAGACCTCTTGAAGTTGGCCCAGAGGCTGCTTAAACTAGCCTCATTGTTTTTACATTCTTTTTCCTTCTCGTTGTCCTAATTGGTTGTTTTGGGTTCCTTATGTTCCAAATCAAGGATTTGATTCTAGGCGTCATCCACTCTACTGTTGTTTCCCTGTAAAATGTTCTTTATTTCACTTAATGTATCCTTCATTTCTGACTGGATCTTTTTTTATACTGCTGAGGTCCTCACTAAGTTCCTTGAGCATCCTTATAACCAGTGTTTTGAACTCTGCATTTGATAGATTGCCTATCTTCATTTCATTTTGCTTTTTTTCTGGAGTTTTGATCTGTTCCTTCATTGGGTCCATGTTTCTTTGTCTGCTAATTTGGGTGAGGCAAAGTCTCAGGGGATCTCAAAGTCAGATTTAACAGTGTTAGCCTGGTTAATGGAGTCTCAGATATGGCACCAGCTTGCTGGTTCTTTAGGGAAAGGATTCAGAAAGGCGACAATGGCCTCTGCTTGTCTTGATGCCAGACACTTCAGTTTCTCCCTGTTTACCACTGGTGCTTCTCAAGCTGCTACCCTGGTGCTAGAGCTCAGAGGGAGTGAGTCTGAGACAGTGAGTCCATTTGTGATTTCTTTAAGAAGAAGTGCCTGGGCCTCCAGCAGTTTCTTCTACCAACTCAGTCCCTGTTTGTTTTGTAGCCAGAAGTTGTGGGGATTTATCTTCCTGGCACTGGAACCCTGGGCTGAGGGACCTGGTGTGGGGCTGGGCCTCCTTGCTCCTGAGATATCTCTCCTGAATTTTTATCTACCACACCCGGATATGGGACCAGCTTGTTCTGCATCTGTGCCCCATCTCCACCAGTCTGGATGTATGGGGTTTCTTTAATTCCGTAGTTGTCAGACTTCCATTCAACTTGATTTCTGATGGTTTTGAGTTTTGAGTATATTTTAGTTGTAATTTTGATGCGGTTGTGCAAAGAGGTAAGCCATGTCTGCCTATGCCACCATTTTGTAATTGCATTAGTATTTTATTCTATTTTTTGTCTTACAAAAGGTAGATTTTGTAATTAGTATATTCTAAATTTCATTGGTATTAAGTTTTAGCCTCAAAATGATATATCAAGGTACAAATAATATATTTTGCAGATATTTTACATAGTAAATTGCATGAATTTGACATAAGATAGATGATAACGTAAAATGCATCTCAGAAGTACTAAAATTAAATTATTAGTAGGTACACTTCATTCGAGATGGAAGATGTGTTAAGGGCTATTATATGAGGTATAGTATATAAAGATTTATATAATGGAAGGTGTTTAAGTTATTTCAGGAATAACTATTACAACTAACATAAAAATGAGCATATGATTTGCATTACTCTTATTTTTTAAGATAACTTTATACAACAGCAAAACTAATTCTTAAAGGAATTTTCCTTTGTGGGTGGAGAAATGACTTGTTAGTAAATAAACAATAGAATATATTCAACAACAAATGTAGCTATTAACTTCCAAACAAAAATCTATTTTTTATTTCAAAATACATCACGATGTAATTCCCACTTTGAGCTCAGTACACTTTGGATACTAGTCATATTTTAGAAAATGCACTTAAAAGCCACTTTCCAAATCTGGTAAGTTCTGTAATTATAGAGATGTTTGCATAGATTTATAATTGTACTCTGACTATGTATTTGTATTTCTAAAATTATTTTAATATTAGAGTTTAAAATTACAGCATGCTATTATTTAACCTGAATTGAACCAAGCATTTTCAACTATTTATCAACATCTTCAGCTGGATACGTCCTACACTACTGCTTACTTGCACCCTTTGCCCTTTGTGTTGTTATTAGAGGATCAGAGATGGTTCTCCTGGCTGTATGATCTTATACTTACATTGTGTTGTATAGCAAAAAAAAAAAAAAAAAAAAGTGGGGGGGTGCTATGGAATAGGAACCTAAGGCCCAGTTTTACATCTTACTAGTTTTTATTTGTTTCTGTGTAACTTAATTTTCTAAACAAGAAATGCGTGCAGGAGGACATTCAAATTTCTTCTATTAAAATCTTTAGCAGTCTTGTCAGAATTTGAAAGTTTCTTTCTTCTCTCCTGAAGATTTCTTTCCTCAGTGCACACTGCATTACTTTTACTCTTTGGGATTCATCTGAGTGCAGTCTGAAGTGGACACATTGTTCCTATTTCCAAACTTCCTCACTTTCCTGGATCTATACAGAATAAATATAGAATAAGTAAGTAAGTAAATAATAGGTAGATAGATAGATAGATGATAGATGATAGATAGATAGATAGGTAGATAGATGATAGATGATAGATAGATAGATAGGTAGATAGATGATAGATAGATAGATAGATAGATAGATAGATAGATAGATAGGATTCCTTTACAGATAAAGCAGATTGTAAAAATATAGAAAACATTTAATATTTAAAACACTGATTTTTACCTTTTTTACAGTATTGGGAGCTAGACACAGAAATTCTTTGATAATCTGATAAAAACTTCTTTTAGAAAAAGTACACACATATACATGATTTTTCTTTCTTTTTCTTTTTCTTTTTTATTGTTATTCTATCACAGTTGTCCCAACTTTTCCCGTTTGCCCTCCATTGCCCAAACCACTGTCCACTCCCACAGTCAATCCCCATACCTTTGTCCAGGGATATCGTGATAACTACTGTAGAATTTTTAAATTGTTTTATCATCATAATCCATGATGCAGTTCCTGTTATATTCTGAAGGAGTAACTGAAGCCCCATAGGTCATCTGCTCTCCACATTTGGTTCTAAATTTGCAAATTTATCCCACTCTTTCTGACCTCTTTTTATTTTCTGTGAGAAATGTAGAAACCTAGACACTAAGATAATTTGCCTTTCTAAACTAGACAATGTATCTCTTAGGATTTCACATTTATTTCATAGATATTTGTAATGATTCAATAAAATTACGGAGAAAGTGTTTTTATTATTGCCTGCCAGATAATAGTCTTAAATCTGTGTTAGTCACTACAACCTTTATTGTACATTTCCTCCTTTTGTATTACTATTATTATTATTTATATTGTTATTTTCAGCCAGGATTTTTGTCATTTCATTGCTTATATCTTTACTTCAGAAGTTTACTCTCTGCCTTTAATGTGACAGTTAAAATATGTTTCCTTGATACATATTCTCACTTAAATGCGTGCATTTCAAAAGATCCTAGAACATAAACCCATAGAGCTGGGAGAGAAAAGACTCGGTCTTCTCAACCTGTCATCTATACTATTTCTTTAGAAGCAAATTTTTCTAATTTAAGAACACTCTTCAAGCTAAATGAGAAAATGTTTCTATTGTTTTCTAACCAAATAAGCTCCAAGTTTTGTGTTTTTTTTTTTCCTTTTTGTAAGTCTTCCTTGCCGATTTAACTACATTGGCATTTATACTCCTTGGAAACAATGTATTGAAACTTCATAAGAAGGGAACAAACGGGTCATCAAGGAACCATAAAGGAACCATGGACAAAGACAATGTGGGGGGATTCAATGTAGGAGATGGGGACAGGTAGGGCAAGGGAGAATAATGGGGGGGGGACAACTGTAATTGTACAACAATAAAAAAATATTGAGCAAGCAAAAAAAAGAGACTTCATATGTATTGATTTCAATCTGAAGGCAAAGATGGTCATTTCAATGAATGAATTAAATTAATAATAAAATGTATCCTCTCATCCAAATAATGCTGAATTTAAGATGCTACTTTTCTTAATGCTTAATCCTAGAGAAATCAATGGCAGATGTCCAACTGAAAAACAATTCATAGAAAAGATGTGTGTTTTTGAGAGGATGACACAAAGGCAGAGGAGTAGACTTTTAGAAATACAAATTGCAAAAGACTAGTGTACATTCCAGCAAGTAAAAAATTTTGGGTTTGGGCTGGAAAAAAATGTTAAATCTACAAGCGCAGAAAGACAGGAAGACATTTTTAACATGCTCAGAGAAAATAATATGTCTCTCATTTCTGTACTGAACTACAAGTATGATCGAGGACAAGGACATAATGTAAATAAACAGGAAATGTGCTAGGGATGATCTTCCCCAGCATAGCGGCTGCTAACCCAGTTAATTTATGGCTTAGAAGGCAATAGTTTTGATCACAGTTTTCTCTAAACAACAACCTACCATTCTAATGCATCTGGATAGCTTTCTCAGAATATTACAAAATCATTTGAAAATATATGTTGGGCCTTATGGTTTTTACAGCAGCAAAATGCCAAGTATTTCAAACGAGAAAGAGAAACACAGTTATTTATT